>JBBPBX010103323.1:0-11902 GCA_038048925.1 Garcialebias charrua | reverse complement strand
CATCTCTGTTTTAATGTTGTATTATTTTACTTGTGATGTTCTGATATTTATATGATTGAGATTGATTGTTTTTATTGTTTTGTGCTTGTTTTTATTCTTGTACAGCACTTCGGACGGCTGCTGCTGTATTTTTAAGTGCTTTATAAATAAATATGGTATGGTATATGGTATATGGTATTAGCGTTGCCCACCACTGTAACTTGCACATTCGTTTTCAGAGTTTCCTTCAACCTTTGAACTCGTAACAGTATGCTCACTTCTTTTTCTGCTTCTCGACCAGCTAGGTGGCTAGCTCCGTTAGCATTAGCATCCGGTAGCGTTAGCAACTCCAAAACGTGGCTTACTCTGCGTCCTACTTTACAAACGGTTGCTCCTCTTCAAGTCCATCTTCTGACACCATGTCATGTTTGTGTAGTGAGTTCTTCAATAACCACACCGGAGTGTTACTTGAAGCAGGCAGCTTTATACACGTTAAGAACTGATGCAACTGCGTCATACATTCAACATGTGCCCTTTTTACAACCAAGAACCAGGGCGCCCTCTACAGGCCAACTAGTTACAGTGCGCCTGCTCTCATGCTCAAAACAGACACTTATTTAAAGCTCTTATCATTACAATACCAGATTCTAATTTAGAAATAGCCCCTTCGACACCAGAGCGCCAGTCTTCAGAAGCTGAGTGGTCCATAATATTGGCCAGATAGTTCTGTTACGAACCCCAAATGACCGGACCAAAATAACCACAATAGTTAAACAAGTAAATTAAGTTTTTATTTTTATTTTTATTTTGCTCTGATTGGCTCTGGTGTCATCAGGGACCCACTGGCTGGAACAAGTCAGTAGGATGAGGAGAACGGTTAGTGGTCTGATGGTGAAAACTAAAACTTAACAGTCAATGAGAAGTAACCACTAACCGTCTCACAGATGGATGGGGTTTCAGAGCGGAGAGAAACTCCAGCTGATCAGGTCCGCTGCTGGAGGGGCTGATGCCGGTGAAGGAGTGCAACCAGTCGCAGCGAGGGGTGACGTAATCCAGCAGGTGAAGGAATACACCAAGACGCAGAAGAGCAGATGATCCAAATAGGGGCAGGCGATGAGACGAAGTGAGGCGATCCAGGGTCAGTAACGTGAATCCAGTAAACGACAGGGAGAAGAAAGATGCAGGAGTACAGGCAGGCAAGACGTCAGAACCAGGAAATCAATGAGGCGAGGATACATCAGAGTCAGAGTCAGAGAGTCTTTATTGTCATTTGCACCGCATGTGGTACATGTGATGAAAACGAGATTATGTACACAGGGTCCCAGTTACATCCAACAACAAATGCAAGAGAAAAACAGTAATAACATCTAGAATTAACTAAGAAAAACATCAACTAGTAATACACTAAGCCCTAATGTAGTGGAAAAACATCATTATAAACAGCAGCACGAACATGAGTCTGTATGAGCAGATGGTCACAGATGAACATAGCAACAAGAAAACAGATCAGCATCAGCATGATGTGATATTTCACAGTGTTTATTCTTATTATTTATTTATTCATGAGTCTAACAGCCTCAGGGTAGAAGCTGTTCCTCAGTCTAGTTGTTCTACATTTGATGCTCCTCAACCTCCGTCCTGAGGGGAGTGGGGCAAAGAGTGAGTGTGCTGGGTGAGTGAGGTCTTTCATGATGCAGGTGGCTCTTTTCCTGCATCTGGAGGTGTAAATGTCTGTGATGGTGGGGAGACTGACTCCAACAGACTTCTGTGCAGCCTTCACCACTCTCTGTAGAGCTTTTCTTTCTGCAACTGTGCAGCCTCCATGCCACACGTTGATGCTGGAGCACAGGATGCTCTCCACTGCACACCTGTAGAAGGAGGTGAGGACTGGGCTGCTCAGACCAGCTCGTCTCAGCCGTCTGAGGAAGTAGAGTCTCTGATGACCTTTCTTGATCAGGCTGGTGGTGTTGTTGCTCCAGCTGAGGTTATCATTCATGTGTACACCCAAGTATTTGTAGCTGGAGACCACTTCCACTGCAGATCCACTTATGTTCAGTGGGGCATGTGTGTGTTTGTTCCTTCTGAAGTCCACAATCATCTCCTTTGTCTTCTTCACATTCATGTGAAGGTTATTCTCTTTGCACCAGCTCTCCAGGTGTTCCACCTCCTGTCTGTAGCTGGACTCATCATTGTTTGTGATGCATCCCACCACAACTGTATCATCTGCAAACTTAAAGGAGAAATGAAAAGTGTTTTTAAGCTAATAGTAGTCTAATGAAAAGCATAAAATAAGCTTGTTGAGAAATTTTCACGTCAAAAATGTCATCCTAACTCAAATTTAGACTTTGCAAAGTGAAAAAATTCTCATCTGGTGTTTTTGACCCCCCTCCTCCTGCCTGCTCTCCGTCCCCTGAATATGACGTAGGCAGTGCAATGGTCGTCCCTCATACAGTAATATTAGTGTGTGTATCTAGTTGTGGACAAAAAGGTTTCAGTGTGTAGCAATTAGGGATGCAGCAAAAAAAATCTATTTTTTAAAGAATCAAGATTCTTAGTCCTGGCGATTCAGAATCGATTCTAAAAGCCCCAAAATCGATTTTAAAACTTTTTTTAAAATTTATATTGTATTTTTACCGCTCCTGTGCATTCGGCCGCTGTAGAATTTTGGCCGTGTAGGGCCACCGTAGTTAGTTAGCCAGGCAGCTCCCTGCTAGCAAGGAGGGAGACAGCATGTTTCAACTTGCTCCTTCATCTTTAAAAATCATTTTAGATCCTACTATGTTCTGGGGAAGACAGAGCTTAACAAGACATTGGTAACTGTTTCAGGACATTTTCAACACCCCCATTTCCACGTTAGCATACGGCGCTAGCATGCTAACGTTAGCATACGGCGCTAGCATGCTAACGTTAGCATACGGCGCTAGCATGCTAACGTTAGCATGCGGCGGCTAACGCACGGCTATTCGTATTTCCAGGATAGAAATGCCCATTAATGCACTAAATCACCAAACTGTTTTTGACAAACTAAAGTGATATCCTTCAGATTCAAAAAAGTCTTCTGCTTCCATTTTAAATGACAGACAGGAGGACAGTAATGATGGGTTTATAGCATCAGTGTTATTGTAAGATAGCAAAGGAGGTCTTAATTGTGTCATAAAAGTGCGTCCAGAAAATGACTACAGAAATCACTGCACTTCAGCATGTAGCAGGAAAAATGTAAAAAACTATTTCTTTAAGCTACTGACTTGAAAAAAGCATACTAAGTATGTTTATGTGTGTTGTTTACTATATGAAATTCTTGTTATATCGATTTTTTCAGATTTGATTACATTTCTCCTTTAACAATATGACAGCCTGGATGTGTGGCTGCACAATCATATGTGAGCAGAGTGAACAGAAGAGTGCTCAGCACACATCCTTGAGGAGAGCCAGTGCTGAGGGTAATGGTGGAGGAGGAGAAGTTGTGGATCTTCACGGACTGTGGTCTGTTTGTTAAGAAGTCTAAACGACCCAGTTACAAACGGAGGGGCTTAGTCCAAGTGTGGATAGTTTATTTGCATATCAAGTGGAGCATTAAGGCCAGCCGTAATGATCTGCTTGAGAAAGTAAATCTGTCGGGTATCATCTCAACACAGACAATAATTCTGAGTGCCACAATACCGAAAAGGACAAGGAAAAAAACAAGGGGAAAAAAACAAGACCAAAGGATGGATGTTAAGAAAGGAAGAATGTTAGAGATTAAAGACAGGCTAAAAAGTCATCTGGACAGAAACAAGATAAGAACCTGTGAGGACTAATCATCCTGAAAGTACTCCTCACTTCAGTTGAGGTCATGCTGAGAGATTTCTTCCAGTGGTGAGGTGAGTCTGGTACTGGGTGTTCGGTCTTCAAAGCATGCATAGAACTTTTTGAAGGCATCAGGACGTGATGAGTCCCTAGGGCATTGTGTACCTCTGCCTTTATAATATGTTATACACTCAATTCATTCATTCATTCATTCGTTCGTTCAACCTTTATTTATACAGGCTAGCCTCGTTGAGCCACGGGGACTCATTTACAAGAGGGACCTGTCTCACTCACACCCAGGGTCAATTTAGAGTTACCAATCAGCCTAACATGCATGTTTTTGGACTGTGGGAGGAAACCGGAGCACCCGGAGAAAACCCACGCATGCACGGAGAGAACATGCAAACTCCACCCAGAAAGGCCCCCGGACCGGGATTTGAACCGGGGACCTGCTCGCTGAGAGGCAGCAGCTCTACCAGTTGTGCCACCGTGCTGCCCACAATGCCCCCTACATATGTTCTGTGGGTCTTGTGAGGTGCATTGACTCTGGATCCTCTGTGCATAAGTGGCTTTGGCCCTCTTAATACCAACAACCAGCTCTTTCCTTGTCCTGCTCATCTCCTATGAGTTGCCAGACCTGAAGGCAGTGTCCCTGGCTTCCAGCAGGGTGCAAATCTCCAAATTTTGCTTAGGTTCTCATAGAAGCTTGGGCCGGCACTGCCAGTCAGTACAAGTCCTGCTCTCCCTCCTTGTGTGAGAGTACCACCCGGCTGCAGCTTCCCCTCCAAGATGGCTGCTAATCATTACTAGCTGTCATTTATCCACCTGATGAGGTCTCCCTCTACTTAAAGCTGCTGTCAGATGCTACTCGTCTCCAGAGCATTAGCCATTCATGGTATTTCATGCATCTGGCCTGTGATTGTGCGTTTCACAAGTGACACTCACACTGTCTCTCTGCCTACAGTTATCCTGTATCTTTGGACTTTGCCTGCCCTCGGTTTTCCCTCGGCCCTGCCATGGTTCCTCGTGTCTTGCCTGCCAG
Organism: Garcialebias charrua; assembly: GCA_038048925.1. Lineage (NCBI taxonomy): Eukaryota > Metazoa > Chordata > Actinopteri > Cyprinodontiformes > Rivulidae > Garcialebias > Garcialebias charrua. The sequence continues at coordinate 7,095 of JBBPBX010103323.1, read as the reverse complement.
CCACTCACCTGCTTGGTCATTTATCTTCTGGATCCCAGTTTGGATCTGGCTCTGAGCCACTATTCTAACTCCAAGCCTGTAAGAGAAAAGTCAACTGGATTAATATCATCACTCCACTCCTATAGCCAGACTCACCTGAACCTGTCCTTTTTCCTTAGGGCTCCAGCAGATCATCTGTAATTCATTCAACCTTTATTTGGTCAGGTAAATCTTATTGAGCCTCGTGGGCTCATTTACGAAAGCGACCTGCTAAAACTAAAGAACGATGAACAGCAATGGTAGAATTTCCTTAAACAATAAACAATAGAAAACAAAAGAGAGAAAAAACAAAAGAGAGAAATACTTTTTTTTTTTTTTTACAAAGTATCAAAAAACTAGCAAAACATTATAAGGTAGATGTATAAAATCAAAGACAGGAACATATCTGCATTGTTTTTTGCCAGGATTCCAACAGATTCTGAAAACCATTTAGAGAAGTCAAGGTCGAGAGCTTCAGATCTTTTTGTAAGATATTCCATGAAGCAGGAGCGGAGTTAGCCTGGTTACAACCAGACCCTGTCCTTCACTTCGCTTCAGACAAGGGTCTGGACTTTTTCCATAGAGAAACGATTCTTGCTGGAGGCGTTGGCCTCTGCTGAGGAACAAAACCATTGGATAAGAAAGTTCATTCTCAATAGTCCAGGTATCAAATCCGCTCATTCTCAATCAGTTCATCTGGACAGTTTCTTTTTTGTAGAAACGTTTCACCCTCACTCCAGAGGGCTTCGTCAGTCAGAGTAGTCCAAAGCACACTGAAGTTAACCCACCAAGTAAACAACTTAAGTGGACCAACCAGTTTGCTGTAGCCAAGATGGTTTCTGGGGGCTTGTCCCTCGTTGACTCCTCCCAGGCAGGCAGACATGTCCAAAGTGGTTCAAGACAAGAAAGTTCATTCTCAATAGTCCAGGTATCAAATCCGCTCATTCTCAATCAGTTCATCTGGACAGTTTCTTTTTTGTAGAAACGTTTCACCCTCACTCCAGAGGGCTTCGTCAGTCAGAGTAGTCCAAAGCACACTGAAGTTAACCCACCAAGTAAACAACTTAAGTGGACCAACCAGTTTGCTGTAGCCAAGATGGTTTCTGGGGGCTTGTCCCTCGTTGACTCCTCCCAGGCAGGCAGACATGTCCAAAGTGGTTCAAGACAAGAAAGTTCATTCTCAATAGTCCAGGTATCAAATCCGCTCATTCTCAATCAGTTCATCTGGACAGTTTCTTTTTGTAGAAACGTTTCACCCTCACTCCAGAGGGCTTCGTCAGTCAGAGTAGTCCAAAGCACACTGAAGTTAACCCACCAAGTAAACAACTTAAGTGGACCAACCAGTTTGCTGTAGCCAAGATGGTTTCTGGGGGCTTGTCCCTCGTTGACTCCTCCCAGGCAGGCAGACATGTCCAAAGTGGTTCAAGACAAGAAAGTTCATTCTCAATAGTCCAGGTATCAAATCCGCTCATTCTCAATCAGTTCATCTGGACAGTTTCTTTTTTGTAGAAACGTTTCACCCTCACTCCAGAGGGCTTCGTCAGTCAGAGTAGTCCAAAGCACACTGAAGTTAACCCACCAAGTAAACAACTTAAGTGGACCAACCAGTTTGCTGTAGCCAAGATGGTTTCTGGGGGCTTGTCCCTCGTTGACTCCTCCCAGGCAGGCAGACATGTCCAAAGTGGTTCAAGACAAGAAAGTTCATTCTCAATAGTCCAGGTATCAAATCCGCTCATTCTCAATCAGTTCATCTGGACAGTTTCTTTTTTGTAGAAACGTTTCACCCTCACTCCAGAGGGCTTCGTCAGTCAGAGTAGTCCAAAGCACACTGAAGTTAACCCACCAAGTAAACAACTTAAGTGGACCAACCAGTTTGCTGTAGCCAAGATGGTTTCTGGGGGCTTGTCCCTCGTTGACTCCTCCCAGGCAGGCAGACATGTCCAAAGTGGTTCAAGACAAGAAAGTTCATTCTCAATAGTCCAGGTATCAAATCCGCTCATTCTCAATCAGTTCATCTGGACAGTTTCTTTTTTGTAGAAACGTTTCACCCTCACTCCAGAGGGCTTCGTCAGTCAGAGTAGTCCAAAGCACACTGAAGTTAACCCACCAAGTAAACAACTTAAGTGGACCAACCAGTTTGCTGTAGCCAAGATGGTTTCTGGGGGCTTGTCCCTCGTTGACTCCTCCCAGGCAGGCAGACATGTCCAAAGTGGTTCAAGACAAGAAAGTTCATTCTCAATAGTCCAGGTATCAAATCCGCTCATTCTCAATCAGTTCATCTGGACAGTTTCTTTTTTGTAGAAACGTTTCACCCTCACTCCAGAGGGCTTCGTCAGTCAGAGTAGTCCAAAGCACACTGAAGTTAACCCACCAAGTAAACAACTTAAGTGGACCAACCAGTTTGCTGTAGCCAAGATGGTTTCTGGGGGCTTGTCCCTCGTTGACTCCTCCCAGGCAGGCAGACATGTCCAAAGTGGTTCAAGACAAGAAAGTTCATTCTCAATAGTCCAGGTATCAAATCCGCTCATTCTCAATCAGTTCATCTGGACAGTTTCTTTTTTGTAGAAACGTTTCACCCTCACTCCAGAGGGCTTCGTCAGTCAGAGTAGTCCAAAGCACACTGAAGTTAACCCACCAAGTAAACAACTTAAGTGGACCAACCAGTTTGCTGTAGCCAAGATGGTTTCTGGGGGCTTGTCCCTCGTTGACTCCTCCCAGGCAGGCAGACATGTCCAAAGTGGTTCAAGACAAGAAAGTTCATTCTCAATAGTCCAGGTATCAAATCCGCTCATTCTCAATCAGTTCATCTGGACAGTTTCTTTTTTGTAGAAACGTTTCACCCTCACTCCAGAGGGCTTCGTCAGTCAGAGTAGTCCAAAGCACACTGAAGTTAACCCACCAAGTAAACAACTTAAGTGGACCAACCAGTTTGCTGTAGCCAAGATGGTTTCTGGGGGCTTGTCCCTCGTTGACTCCTCCCAGGCAGGCAGACATGTCCAAAGTGGTTCAAGACAAGAAAGTTCATTCTCAATAGTCCAGGTATCAAATCCGCTCATTCTCAATCAGTTCATCTGGACAGTTTCTTTTTTGTAGAAACGTTTCACCCTCACTCCAGAGGGCTTCGTCAGTCAGAGTAGTCCAAAGCACACTGAAGTTAACCCACCAAGTAAACAACTTAAGTGGACCAACCAGTTTGCTGTAGCCAAGATGGTTTCTGGGGGCTTGTCCCTCGTTGACTCCTCCCAGGCAGGCAGACATGTCCAAAGTGGTTCAAGACAAGAAAGTTCATTCTCAATAGTCCAGGTATCAAATCCGCTCATTCTCAATCAGTTCATCTGGACAGTTTCTTTTTTGTAGAAACGTTTCACCCTCACTCCAGAGGGCTTCGTCAGTCAGAGTAGTCCAAAGCACACTGAAGTTAACCCACCAAGTAAACAACTTAAGTGGACCAACCAGTTTGCTGTAGCCAAGATGGTTTCTGGGGGCTTGTCCCTCGTTGACTCCTCCCAGGCAGGCAGACATGTCCAAAGTGGTTCAAGACAAGAAAGTTCATTCTCAATAGTCCAGGTATCAAATCCGCTCATTCTCAATCAGTTCATCTGGACAGTTTCTTTTTTGTAGAAACGTTTCACCCTCACTCCAGAGGGCTTCGTCAGTCAGAGTAGTCCAAAGCACACTGAAGTTAACCCACCAAGTAAACAACTTAAGTGGACCAACCAGTTTGCTGTAGCCAAGATGGTTTCTGGGGGCTTGTCCCTCGTTGACTCCTCCCAGGCAGGCAGACATGTCCAAAGTGGTTCAAGACAAGAAAGTTCATTCTCAATAGTCCAGGTATCAAATCCGCTCATTCTCAATCAGTTCATCTGGACAGTTTCTTTTTTGTAGAAACGTTTCACCCTCACTCCAGAGGGCTTCGTCAGTCAGAGTAGTCCAAAGCACACTGAAGTTAACCCACCAAGTAAACAACTTAAGTGGACCAACCAGTTTGCTGTAGCCAAGATGGTTTCTGGGGGCTTGTCCCTCGTTGACTCCTCCCAGGCAGGCAGACATGTCCAAAGTGGTTCAAGACAAGAAAGTTCATTCTCAATAGTCCAGGTATCAAATCCGCTCATTCTCAATCAGTTCATCTGGACAGTTTCTTTTTTGTAGAAACGTTTCACCCTCACTCCAGAGGGCTTCGTCAGTCAGAGTAGTCCAAAGCACACTGAAGTTAACCCACCAAGTAAACAACTTAAGTGGACCAACCAGTTTGCTGTAGCCAAGATGGTTTCTGGGGGCTTGTCCCTCGTTGACTCCTCCCAGGCAGGCAGACATGTCCAAAGTGGTTCAAGACAAGAAAGTTCATTCTCAATAGTCCAGGTATCAAATCCGCTCATTCTCAATCAGTTCATCTGGACAGTTTCTTTTTTGTAGAAACGTTTCACCCTCACTCCAGAGGGCTTCGTCAGTCAGAGTAGTCCAAAGCACACTGAAGTTAACCACCAAGTAAACAACTTAAGTGGACCAACCAGTTTGCTGTAGCCAAGATGGTTTCTGGGGGCTTGTCCCTCGTTGACTCCTCCCAGGCAGGCAGACATGTCCAAAGTGGTTCAAGACAAGAAAGTTCATTCTCAATAGTCCAGGTATCAAATCCGCTCATTCTCAATCAGTTCATCTGGACAGTTTCTTTTTTGTAGAAACGTTTCACCCTCACTCCAGAGGGCTTCGTCAGTCAGAGTAGTCCAAAGCACACTGAAGTTAACCCACCAAGTAAACAACTTAAGTGGACCAACCAGTTTGCTGTAGCCAAGATGGTTTCTGGGGGCTTGTCCCTCGTTGACTCCTCCCAGGCAGGCAGACATGTCCAAAGTGGTTCAAGACAAGAAAGTTCATTCTCAATAGTCCAGGTATCAAATCCGCTCATTCTCAATCAGTTCATCTGGACAGTTTCTTTTTTGTAGAAACGTTTCACCCTCACTCCAGAGGGCTTCGTCAGTCAGAGTAGTCCAAAGCACACTGAAGTTAACCCACCAAGTAAACAACTTAAGTGGACCAACCAGTTTGCTGTAGCCAAGATGGTTTCTGGGGGCTTGTCCCTCGTTGACTCCTCCCAGGCAGGCAGACATGTCCAAAGTGGTTCAAGACAAGAAAGTTCATTCTCAATAGTCCAGGTATCAAATCCGCTCATTCTCAATCAGTTCATCTGGACAGTTTCTTTTTTGTAGAAACGTTTCACCCTCACTCCAGAGGGCTTCGTCAGTCAGAGTAGTCCAAAGCACACTGAAGTTAACCCACCAAGTAAACAACTTAAGTGGACCAACCAGTTTGCTGTAGCCAAGATGGTTTCTGGGGGCTTGTCCCTCGTTGACTCCTCCCAGGCAGGCAGACATGTCCAAAGTGGTTCAAGACAAGAAAGTTCATTCTCAATAGTCCAGGTATCAAATCCGCTCATTCTCAATCAGTTCATCTGGACAGTTTCTTTTTTGTAGAAACGTTTCACCCTCACTCCAGAGGGCTTCGTCAGTCAGAGTAGTCCAAAGCACACTGAAGTTAACCCACCAAGTAAACAACTTAAGTGGACCAACCAGTTTGCTGTAGCCAAGATGGTTTCTGGGGGCTTGTCCCTCGTTGACTCCTCCCAGGCAGGCAGACATGTCCAAAGTGGTTCAAGACAAGAAAGTTCATTCTCAATAGTCCAGGTATCAAATCCGCTCATTCTCAATCAGTTCATCTGGACAGTTTCTTTTTTGTAGAAACGTTTCACCCTCACTCCAGAGGGCTTCGTCAGTCAGAGTAGTCCAAAGCACACTGAAGTTAACCCACCAAGTAAACAACTTAAGTGGACCAACCAGTTTGCTGTAGCCAAGATGGTTTCTGGGGGCTTGTCCCTCGTTGACTCCTCCCAGGCAGGCAGACATGTCCAAAGTGGTTCAAGACAAGAAAGTTCATTCTCAATAGTCCAGGTATCAAATCCGCTCATTCTCAATCAGTTCATCTGGACAGTTTCTTTTTTGTAGAAACGTTTCACCCTCACTCCAGAGGGCTTCGTCAGTCAGAGTAGTCCAAAGCACACTGAAGTTAACCCACCAAGTAAACAACTTAAGTGGACCAACCAGTTTGCTGTAGCCAAGATGGTTTCTGGGGGCTTGTCCCTCGTTGACTCCTCCCAGGCAGGCAGACATGTCCAAAGTGGTTCAAGACAAGAAAGTTCATTCTCAATAGTCCAGGTATCAAATCCGCTCATTCTCAATCAGTTCATCTGGACAGTTTCTTTTTTGTAGAAACGTTTCACCCTCACTCCAGAGGGCTTCGTCAGTCAGAGTAGTCCAAAGCACACTGAAGTTAACCACCAAGTAAACAACTTAAGTGGACCAACCAGTTTGCTGTAGCCAAGATGGTTTCTGGGGGCTTGTCCCTCGTTGACTCCTCCCAGGCAGGCAGACATGTCCAAAGTGGTTCAAGACAAGAAAGTTCATTCTCAATAGTCCAGGTATCAAATCCGCTCATTCTCAATCAGTTCATCTGGACAGTTTCTTTTTTGTAGAAACGTTTCACCCTCACTCCAGAGGGCTTCGTCAGTCAGAGTAGTCCAAAGCACACTGAAGTTAACCCCACCAAGTAAAGAACTTAAGTGGACCCAACCAGTTTGCTGTAGCCAAGATGGTTTCTGGGGGCTTGTCCCTCGTCGACTCCTCCCAGGCAGGATGGTTTCTGGGGGCTTGTCCCTCGTCGACTCCTCCCAGGCAGGCAGACATGTCCAAAGTGGTTCAAGACAAGAAAGTTCATTCTCAATAGTCCAGGTATCAAATCCGCTCATTCTCAATCAGTTCATCTGGACAGTTTCTTTTTTGTAGAAACGTTTCACCCTCACTCCAGAGGGCTTCGTCAGTCAGAGTAGTCCAAAGCACACTGAAGTTAACCCACCAAGTAAACAACTTAAGTGGACCAACCAGTTTGCTGTAGCCAAGATGGTTTCTGGGGGCTTGTCCCTCGTTGACTCCTCCCAGGCAGGCAGACATGTCCAAAGTGGTTCAAGACAAGAAAGTTCATTCTCAATAGTCCAGGTATCAAATCCGCTCATTCTCAATCAGTTCATCT
>JBBPBX010103322.1:0-11902 GCA_038048925.1 Garcialebias charrua | reverse complement strand
TTTTGCTAAAACAATGTTAAATTAATTAAAATTCCTCTCAAAAACAGTTTAAAATTAGCGCCTTTTTTTTACATGATAAATACGGGTTTTCCCGTCGCGCGATTATGACGTCACACACTGTTATGAACCTGAGGGGGTTCAGAGTTTTTTTAAAAACATCATTATTGTGTTTAGGTTGGCTGCAGTCTGCTAAAGAAAGCACCAGCAGCCTGTAGCTGCACTTTTTTTCACTCAGCCTAATCAGGCTTGATTAGCTCAGGTGAAACACCTGTTTGCTCTCAGCCTTTTAAATAGTCTGAGCTGAGACCTGAACACTGTGGAGCCTTTGCTTGGAGCAAGGGAGTTGTTGAGATTGCCAATTGAGGTTGGTGGACGCAAGCAAGGGGGCTTGTTGGAAATACTTGGAATCCTGTTGCAGGTAAAAACCAAGTTTTGCTCAAAGCAGTTTTATGCTGCATGTGTGTGTGTTCAGAAGTGTTCTCCACCCACTTTTGATCACTGTGAGTTGAGCACTCGTGTAGAATGCATTGAGCTTAGGCTCTTATATGACTTACAGTAAATGTCTTAAATGACTGGTGCTGCCTAAACAGCACATGTAGAGCAAAGGGTGCTCTTGTGACAGCCTTAGTATTTACTAGGGTTGTGTGAAACAAGTTTTAAGCTTGTTTGAGACTGGTGTAGGAAACACTAGATGTTTAACAGCTGGGAAGCTGTAGGATGTACAAACATTGAGGAGAGCTCCACCCTCTCCGCTTGTTTGTGAGTCTGCTCCAGGGGGAGTGGAAGGTGAGCTGGTTAAGCTCTTAAAGTGACTCTGGCTGCTTAAAGCAGAGTTCTGTGTGGGTTAAGGCACCTTAAGTGCTGGCTGCCACTTTGGTTTAACTTAAGAGGTGTGGGCCTGTGCCACAGGGGCCTGTTTGAGTTAATTTTGGAGACACTGAGGGCAGTGTCTGTGCAGTTGTTCAGGAGGACAACTGGGATCAACAGTGAGGGACTGTTACCTTTTTCTCTTTCTCATTTGTTTGTACTTTTGACTGTGTGGGTGCAGGTAGTCCAGTTCTCGTGTTTTGTTTATTTAGAGGGACTTCTTTGGTAAGGTAGATCGTCGCCTGGGGGGGTACGACGGTCCTGTACAGGATTGGATCAACCTGGGTGGCGTTTTATTGTTTTTGGCCTCGCCCACCAGTCCAACACTTATTTGTACTTTTTATTAATTTTCTTTTCCTTTGGACGCTGATCCAGGAGAGGACGCTCCAGTCCTGGTGAGAAGCCTGGGAGGACCCTGCCAGCCTGGAGGCTCTTAGTTTTAGTTTAATAAAAATCGTTTTAATTCTTTTTCTGTGTCAGTGTCCACTTTGTATGTTTTGGCCTTTACCGGTCGTAACATATAAATTGGGGGCTCGTCCGGGATATGAATGAACGAGCTGTTAGTTTAGTTTTGATTCAGTAGTTGTGCTGGATCTGAATGAACGAGCTGTTTTGGTTAGTTTAGGATTTGTCTGGGATGTGAATGAACAAACTAGTTTAGGAGTTGTGTTGGATTTGCATGAGCTAGTTTGTGTAGTGGTAAGCTGCTTGTTTGTTCTGTGCACCTACTGTGCATGTTGGTGGTGGTCTGTCTTTGAACAGACATTGTTTGAGCTTGGGTGCTTAAATATTTAATGGGGGCTCGTTGATTAGTTAAAACACAGTGTTTGTGACAGGCAGTTTCACAAATAGCCTTGAGCTGTGTTTTTGTGTGTTCTGTGCGGTGTACAGCTGACGTACTTAATGGTGTTTGCTAGGTTGAACAGTTTTTCTGTTCACCTTTATTTGGGGGTTTGTCAAAAGTGTGAACTTAAAAAAAAAAAAAATTTAGTCACCAAATTTGTGAAGGACTTAACTTCAGCAGTTGGAAGCTGGCTGAAGCTTCTCTTTGGTGCTGATTGCAGAGTACTATCAGCTGTGTGTGTATGCTGCTGCCTGTGATACATTCAAGAGCAGTAGGGCATTTGTGTTTTGGTTTACTGTCATCTGTGTGCAGGACATTTGGTGGTGAACTGTTTGAGTAAGCTGTTTAAAAACAAAGAAACAGTTTTTTTGTTTTTGCTCAACAACATGGCTTTCAATTTAAAAAGATTTCTTGAACATCCCACAGTGCAAGTCTTTGTAGACTGCACAATAGAACAAAAGCTAAGGGTAGCAAACCATTTTAACATTGATGTCAGAAAATATGCTGATGATGAATGGTTGGGATGGGAACTGCTTTGTGAATTGGGTCAGCTTAGGATTTTTCCTGAGATGAATGAGCAAATGCGTTTGAGAGAAAAGGAGGAGGAAAGAGAACGTTTGATTGCCATGGAGAGAAAGAAGCTTGAAGAGGAGCGAGCTGCTCTTGAGCAGGAGCAAGTTGCTTTAAAAGAAAAACAAGAGCTTGAACTGCAAATTAAACAACAAAGACGTCAAGCTGCTTTGGAGGAAAAGAAGCGTCTGTGGGAACAAGAGGAAATTGAACGACAAAGACTTCAAGTTGCTCGTGAACAAAACATACTGAAGTTGCAGGAGGAGTTGAGAGTGTTGAGGCTCAAAGCTGAACTGAAAAAGCAACTGGAAAAGCAACATTCATGTTCTACAGTGTGTCATCTAAAGGCGACACCAGAGCCTTGCACTCAAGAAGGTGAGCCTCTCACACTTCAACAGGAGATGGCGCCACAGGAACATTGTCTTCAGGAGGAGAACATTGAGGATGACATCAATTTGGGTGACAGTTTTTTCTTATTACATGAAACTGAACCTGAACAAGTTCAGTCAGATGGGGATTTTAATAACTTTGAGCTGAATGAACTTGACATTAATCTGTGTGAATGTTTTTTATTCAGTTCTGAAGCAGAGGAAGTCCCATTGAACCTGACTGAGGACCCAAAAGAAACAGTTCCTCCTGTTTCTTTGCATTCTTCTGTAGCTCCTGCTAAAAACAATGATGGAGATGATGATGTGTACTTAAGTGACACATTTATGACGAGTCTTGAAGAGAAACAAGTTCCTGTAAAAACAGAAATGTTTGCAAATGAAGTAGATGAAGCAAAACTTCTGTTGTCCAGACAACAGTTGATGGAACTGAAGAATAAAGACTATATCGACATGGGGAAAAGTCTTCATCTGCTGTTTGGAACTGAACATCTAGTTCAGTCAGGAGAGGACCTGAAATTATCAAAGAAGGTGAAGTCACACAAAACAATTCCACCTGTTCCTTTGTTTTCTCTTGCAGAGAACAATGAGGGAGTGTTGAAGGACAATGTGCAATCGATTACTAAAAGTGCAGCAGAAAATGCATTTTTGCTGTCTGTGAAATGTGAGGTGCTGCAACCCTACATTGAGCACAATGCACATGATTCTGTGTCTAACTGTCTCTGTGCTTACAGTGTGGCTGAGAGCAGAGCTGTTGAAACTGACACAGGGATGCTGTCCGGTGCAGAGAATGAGGACAGATCCCCCCTGACTGTCAAGACCAGTATTCAGTCACACGCTGGCACCAACTATGGTGTTTTTTGTTTGGGGTCGATGACTAATAAAAAGCTTTTCAGGGTAAACTTAGACAAGCGCTGCTTGTTTGGTTTTAAAACTTTTTGAGTGTGACTGTAGAATAAATGTTAGCGGTTTGATGGACTAGTTTTTTAAATGGTGTTTTTAGTCCATTTAGGTGGTGTGACCGCTACATTTTAACCCTCTGTTTTTTTTTTGTATGGGTGGATGTGTGATGTTTTCCCCTAACATACACATCACCCCCATACAAAATAACTTTCGGTGGGGGTGTTATGAACCTGAGGGGGTTCAGAGTTTTTTTTAAAAACATCATTATTGTGTTTAGGTTGGCTGCAGTCTGCTAAAGAAAGCACCAGCAGCCTGTAGCTGCACTTTTTTTCACTCAGCCTAATCAGGCTTGATTAGCTCAGGTGAAACACCTGTTTGCTCTCAGCCTTTTAAATAGTCTGAGCTGAGACCTGAACACTGTGGAGCCTTTGCTTGGAGCAAGGGAGTTGTTGAGATTGCCAATTGAGGTTGGTGGACGCAAGCAAGGGGGCTTGTTGGAAATACTTGGAATCCTGTTGCAGGTAAAAACCAAGTTTTGCTCAAAGCAGTTTTATGCTGCATGTGTGTGTGTTCAGAAGTGTTCTCCACCCACTTTTGATCACTGTGAGTTGAGCACTCGTGTAGAATGCATTGAGCTTAGGCTCTTATATGACTTACAGTAAATGTCTTAAATGACTGGTGCTGCCTAAACAGCACATGTAGAGCAAAGGGTGCTCTTGTGACAGCCTTAGTATTTACTAGGGTTGTGTGAAACAAGTTTTAAGCTTGTTTAAAGGCTGGTGAAACAAACTAGATGTTTGACAGCTGTAGGATGTACAAACATTGAGGAGAGCTCCACCCTCTCCACTTGTTTGTAAAGTTTGCTTCTAGGGGGAGAAGTAATTGAGCTGGTTAAGCTCTTAAAGTGACTCTGGCTGCTTAAAGCAGAGTTCTGTGTGGGTTAAGGCACCTTAAGTGCTGGCTGCCACTTTGGTTTAACTTAAGAGGTGTGGGCCTGTGCCACAGGGGCCTGTTTGAGTTAATTTTGGAGACACTGAGGGCAGTGTCTGTGCAGTTGTTCAGGAGGACAACTGGGATCAACAGTGAGGGACTGTTACCTTTTTCTCTTTCTCATTTGTTTGTACTTTTGACTGTGTGGGTGCAGGTAGTCCAGTTCTCGTGTTTTGTTTATTTAGAGGGACTTCTTTGGTAAGGTAGATCGTCGCCTGGGGGGGTACGACGGTCCTGTACAGGATTGGATCAACCTGGGTGGCGTTTTATTGTTTTTGGCCTCGCCCACCAGTCCAACACTTATTTGTACTTTTTATTAATTTTCTTTTCCTTTGGACGCTGATCCAGGAGAGGACGCTCCAGTCCTGGTGAGAAGCCTGGGAGGACCCTGCCAGCCTGGAGGCTCTTAGTTTTAGTTTAATAAAAAATCGTTTTAATTATTTTTCTGTGTCAGTGTCCACTTTGTATGTTTTGGCCTTTACCGGTCGTAACAGCGTCACGCCAGAGATCCCAACCTCTTGGTATTTAAGGCGCTGACGCCCATCCCACTTCCTCAAAATGCACTTCACCGAGCTTTCAGCATTGAAAAGGGCCAGGTATGTTGCACCTTGTTCCCTTCCTTCAGGGAACATGAGTTATGGTGCATAACTTTCAGTTCCCTTATCAATCAGTCACTCGGTGCAACATAATTGCTATGGGAACGTAATTCATTCACGCCCTTGAAATGCTCAGTAAAATGCATGCTGTGAGAACATCTGTCTTAATATGACAGGCATTTCCCAGCCGCTCTCTACAAGGTATGTAGAGGGCACGGCCTGAGAAGAAAAACGCCACATGTAGAAACATCAGCCTGATGTTACCACTGGACATATTGATGAAACACCAGCTAGAGGCAGCACAAATGTGCTCCGCTAGTGTGATTGCCCACCATCTCCTTCTTCCCTGGAAATTTGGGAAGCAGGAGGAAAAGAGCAAAGAGACCCCTTGTCAAGGTCGGGGTGTGGTTGAGACCCAAGTGCAAGCAAGACCTCCAAGAGTGTATCAAAAAACAGTCTTTTAATTTACAGAAACTCAAAAACAAGGTACTTAACTGAACAGGACATCCGACCATGCTGGTGTAAGCATTACACTTAATGCTCCCCTGCTTGAGAAGCAGGAGAGCCTTGAATATAAAGGGGAGGAACTAATCATGGGAACACAAAACACCTGGGGAGTAATCAAACAGTATCCAGACACAGGAGCAAACTGAACATATTACATGAAGGACCAGCAGAGGGAGCCAAAACACAGTTTCTAAGACACAGGGGCAAACTGAACATGTTACATGAAGGACCAGCATAGGGAGCCATCCTGACAGTACCCCCCCCTCAAAGACGCCCCCTGGCGTCCCAAAGAACTCCCTCCCACAAAAGGCCAGGGCAGGATGAGGGAGGAACCGCAAGGACGACTGGCCCAGTCAAGGACACAAGAACACAGAGACCAAAATAAACAAAGACTAGACCTATGAAATACTAAAAAGTTCAAAAAGGAAGGCCGGGACCCATCGTGGAAGGCCGGGACCCATCGTGGAAGGCCGGGACCCATCGTGGAAGGCCGGGACCCATCGTGGAAGGCCGGGACCCATCGTGGAAGGCCGGGACCCATCGTGGAAGGCCGGGACCCATCGTGGAAGGCCGGGACCTATCGTGGAAGGCCGGGACCCATCGTGGAAGGCCGGGACCCATCGTGGAAGGCTGGGACCCATCGTGGAAGGCCGGGACCCATCGTGGAAGGCCGGGACCCATCGGGGAAGGCCGGGACCCATCGGGGAAGGCCGGGACCCATCGTGGAAGGCCGGACCCATCGTGGAAGGCCGGGACCCATCGTGGAAGGCCGGGACCCATCGTGGAAGGCCGGGACCCATCGTGGAAGGTGTCCTCCTGGACTCCCCGAGACAGGACCATCTACATCTCCTTAGGGGGCGTGGAAGCCATCTTGAAGTGTGCCAGGTATAAGTGAGTTGATCCTCTTGCCCACTCCATTTCCTCTTGGTGCACAGTCCTTTTAGAAAACACATAAAAAGAGGGGGAAAAAAAACCTCTTGCTGGGTCTTCAGGAGGTTTGTTTACTGGAACCTAGTGAAGTCTGCCAACTAGGTCTCATGGAGGTCTGCTTGCTGGTTCTCAATGAGGGGAGCATTCTGTCAAGGTCGGGGTGTGGTTGAGACCCAAGTGCAAGCAAGACCTCCAAGAGCGTATCAAAAAACCATCTTTTAATTTACAGAAACTCAAAAACAAGGTACTTAACTGAACAGGACATCCGACCATGCTGGTGTAAGCATTACACTTAATGCTCCCCTGCTTGAGAAGCAGGAGAGCCTTGAATATAAAGGGGAGGAACTAATCATGGGAACACAAAACACCTGGGGAGTAATCAAACAGTATCCAGACACAGGAGCAAACTGAACATATTACATGAAGGACCAGCAGAGGGAGCCAAAACACAGTTTCTAAGACACAGGGGCAAACTGAACATGTTACATGAAGGACCAGCAGAGGGAGCCATCCTGACACCCCTTCAGCCACTGGCAAACCAGATGGCAATGTGTAGGTAAAGAACCCAGTTCAAACACAGGGTGACCTTCAAGGTCCCACAGGGGCAAATATTCCATACATACAAGGGGCATGAGTCCCTTATCTGCTCCTTGAACATACAACATTACTGGGACTGTCAAGGGGCCCATCCTGATGTTGGATACCTGTCAGAGGAGAGGGGAACACTTCCACTGAACATCTCCCAAGTAAACATAAACACCAAGGGTCTCCCTTGTGTATGCTGTTGTTGTTGTTGTTGTTGTTGTTGTTTGTTTTTGGGAAAAAATGATGATCAAGCATTAGGCCCTCAGCCAGTTCCCTTCAGTGGCCAGCCTGAAAGCTGCCACAGCTCCGGACGTTGGTGTAGAAGCTGCCCACGTGCCTGAGTCAGCAGGTCTCTGTAAGAAGGCAACTGCCATGGTATCCCTGACAACATTGAGATCAGTTCCGGGAACCACGGTTTCTGTGGCCACCTGGGGGCTATCAGTATCAGGGAGAGGGCTCCCTTACATATACTTTCCAGTGTCACCTGAATCAGAGGGACAGGTGGAAAAGCATAATACAGCACCCCTGCTAGCCAATCATGGACCAAAGCATCCGTTCCCAACGGTGCGTCTGTTTCCCTCATAGAGAAGTAGAGGTCACATTGTGAGCTGGCTCTGCATGGGAACAAGTCCACGGAGGCTCTTCCAAACCGTGACCAGACCTGATCCACGACTCGTGGGTTCAGTCTTCATTCTGATGCCAAAAGAGGCCCTTTTGAGAGGGCATCCGCTCCATAATTCAGTTCACCCGTAACATGAGTCACCCTGAGCGACTATAATCTTGGAGGGTACCATGTGAGCATCCTCTGTGTCAGGCAGAGGAGGGCTTGGGATCTCATCCCCCCCTTCCCTGTTAATGAAGGACACCGTGGTTTTGTTATCTGATTTCACCAGGACGTGCTGTCCCGCAATCAGACCTTTACCAAAGAAGTATTTTACTGAAAGGAATACGGCCAACAATTCCAGGAAGTTGATGTACAATCTTGCTTCCTGCTCATTCCAGAGGCCTCGGGCATTCTGATTTCTGCAGACTGCCACCCATCCTGTTTTTGAGGTGTCTGTCGATCACACGGGATGACACCCTACCTAACGGGACCCCTTCCGTGAATACAGACAGGTCTCTCCAAGGTTCGAGGGCCCTCAGGCACTCTGAATCGATCCCAAACTTTCCTGCTCGTCCAAACAGGGTAGGTCGTGTTTGTTGGTTTAGCCGTATTTGCAGGGCCCGCATCTTCAGCAATGCGTGTGGCACACAGGGTATGGTTGCTGCCAAGAGGCCTAAGAGGCGTTGGCATGTTTTCAGGGGGCCCCGCTGATTCAGTTTAAACTTTGCCAGGTAACGGCGAATTGAGGAAACACGTTCCTCTGAGAGCCATGCTGTGTACCAGATGGTGTCGACATGCACTCCCAGAAATACGGTAATCCGTGATGGGGTCAGTTCACTCTTTTGTAGGTTTGTGACAAAACCGAGAGACTCCAGGTGAGAGATCACCCTGCAGGAGTGTAACTGGGCCTGTATTCTGTTTCTGGCCTGAATCAGGAGGTCATCCAGGTGGTTCATAAACCTGACTCCTTGATTCCTAAGAGGGGTCAGGGCTGAGTCCAGACATTTAGTAAATGTACGACGAGCAATCTTCAAACCGAAGAGTAAGGCTTTAAATTCATAAGCCTTCCCCTCGGAGGCAAACCGGAGGAATATCCTATGCCTCCTCCGCACGCCCACATGGAAATAGGCGTCTTTCAAATCCACTGTACATGTGTAGTCTCCAGGTCTCACTGGAGGACCTGCCGCAGTGTAAGCATCTTGAACTTGAAAGTTCTTATCCTTTTGTTCACAGTCCTGAAATCCAGGATCGGGCTCAGGGATTGATCCCTTTTGAGCACCAGGAAGTACTCGCTGCAATGACCGGAGCATAGTTTTTTTTTGGGGGGACAATACTCATTACTCCTTTCTGTAGCATCGTTGACAATTCATCCATCAGCACGTGCGCGCGTGCTGGGTTATTGTTTGATCGCAGCACCCCCGCAAAGGGGGCGGTCCTTTGATGAACTGTAGCTTGAGCCCACTACGTACCGTCGTCATGACCTATTCGTTTGGCAGACACGCCCTTCAGGCCTGCGCGTGCGCCATGAGCCTGGAAGGCATGTCTAATGCCTGGTCGCCACCAAACTTGTCAGAACGCTCCTGCCGCCCCCTTTTGGCCGCTTGTCACTGATGCCAGGTACCCACTGGGATGTATCTGATGACGCGCACTAGGGGGTGGCAGAGGGGAGGGGGTCTAGCTTGTTTTCCGGGTCAGTTGTGTAACTGCAGCTCCGACATAGTCTTTGGTGAGATTAAAACGTTTTTTTATGTTTGGGGTGATCAAACGCTGGAGTGGACAGGAGCAACTGTTTAAAATGCCAAGTTTCTTACCGGAGTTTGGTTCCAATTCATGGAGGCTCCATCGGGTAAGTTTTAAAAGCCCCCAAAAAAGTCCCGTTGTCGTTGTATAATCACATAGCAGAGGCTCTACCGACTGTTTTGCTGGACGCGTCGAGCCACCAGAGATCGAATTTTATGACGTTGGCAGCTGAACTCGTAGGTTGCTTTGGACGCGTGCGTGCGTGGAAAGGAACTGCCATGTGCCGTCGCGCCGCTTCAATCACTCAAAACGCGCCGCTTCACGGTTTGCCGTGCCTCGACTCATCTCCACATAGACTTTGAATGTAAACCGGCCGCTTCAGCCGCCCGACAGGGGTCCGGTGGGTACCAGGCATAACTGCTGCTTGTCATGTTTGAGTGCAAGATGGGGTGGCCTTCGACCCCTCTCGCAAGCTCCGGAGCAAGCTGGTCTGCCCAACAGAAGACATTGCGAGATCTGACTGTCTCAGGCAGAACTCGTGTGTCCTACTGCGGTTCATAGTCTGACCTAGTAGTTTGTGTTTCACAAAAGTGGGGCTCGAGTCAAGAACCAGGGCAGTCTGTGCTTTGGTACTTTTATTCTTGTATATACATGAAACAGTGTTTGTTTTTATTACACATACAGCAGACGAGTTATGTTTAGTGCGCACACACATGTCACCAGCTCCTTGTAGCATTTTACAATTGAAGTCTGGGCTCAAAAGGTCAGGTTCTCGTACCGCGTGGGCGGGTAAGCCTGAGGCCCTGTTCCCATTTTGGGACCAGGAGGCGTTCAGTAGTCAGAGACTTTATTGTCGTGTGTGGATGGCAATTTCTCTTTATTACACAAGGGTCTGAGTGTTCTTGTGTGTTTAAACGTTCCAAACCAGCTAGTCTGAGCTTCTCTAACACAGGTACTGGTGGTAAAAGTTCGGCATTTTCTCTCCCTCTGTGAGTGAGAGCGCCTGTAATGATGCAGGGGCATCTCAGGGTCAGGTGACCCGTGACCTCCACACAGAGATGTGGCTTTTCTTTTCCTTTTGTTGGTGGCCCCTTGCAGTTCCTGTAGCTTTTCTGCCTGGTGGGCCTGCAGCACTGAGGCCACTTGTCCCCCCCACCAGGGTCCCTCGGGCCCTGACATGGTTAACGTCAGAGAGTCATCCATAGCCTCATGGGTGGATAAACTCTCAGCATCACAATGTTCTCGTCGTGGGCATAAGAAAACTACCAGGTAGCGCAACTGAACAGGTAAGCCGAAAATCCTCCTCCTGGACTGTGCTGGACAGAGAGCCTCCTTGTTAGCCTGGGTAAAATGTGGAGGTACTCGTGAGCCCGCTAGCGGAGCTAAGACGGGCCATCGAGCAGCACATCATCGGTAAAAAACACTTAGTTATGCGATTAATTCTAATGCTGATTCAGGCAAAATATGAGAAGGTTAGCTAGCAAGTTAGACCAAGCATTTTCTCATACCTCACGATGGAGTCCTTCGTTGTGTGTTAGCAACGCTGATCGTCCGCCCCGTGTTGTCAAGGGTGCTCCTGGTTAGCCATGCTAACCGTGTGAGCTAGCCAGATAGCAGCGGGGTTGCTCAACTTCCACTCTCCTTTCTCCGGGGTCATCCGCAAGAAAAGCGTTGAGTGTCTTCGCGTGTGGCATCCCTGAGCCAACCGGACAGGCCTCGTGGGTGTCTGTCCGCTGCTGAAAGGGGGTAGCCAGATCAGCTGAAGCAGGTTCGGGAGCCGGAGCTCGCTGCCTGCCGGAGTTCCTCGTCCGAAGACGCCCTCTCGCTGAGCTGCTCGCGGCTGCTGGCCTGTCAGCTACGTTAGCTTAGCAGGTAGCATGCCGTGCAGTTAGCATTCGCTAACCGAGCAACAGAAAAGCAGAAGAGAAAAGGCACGGGAGTTGGGGCTCGCTGGCCTGCTGGTCTCCTTAGAGTTTTGGGTTTTCGCTTTACCTTCTCAAGAGCCATGGCTGAGAAGAGTTGAGCTCGTTAGCAGTGCCAACGTTGTCCGGAGACGTCTCCTTCCTCGCGTTGCTTACGCCAGCTAACCTGCTACTCGTTAGGGGTGAAGGAAAAATGTGCCGGACCAGCTTTCGCCAGCCCGGCAGTACGCAGGAAAAAATTCTCTGTACGCTCTGTGTAGGGAGCGAGCTCACCTTTGGTCGAGCGATGAAGTACAGAGAAGTTCCGTGAAGAGTGTTCAGGTTTAAGCGAGGTGAAGGGCAATAAGAGGAAGTGGGATGGGCGTCAGCGCCTTAAATACCCAGAGGGTGGGGTCTCTGGCGTGACACTGACGCCCCGGCCGTAAAGGCGTGAGTGTATTCCTTCAGGTAATCGCGCG
>JBBPBX010103321.1:0-11902 GCA_038048925.1 Garcialebias charrua | reverse complement strand
ACTGAGGAAATCTTTATTTATAATACTGAGTTGAATACATTATCTCCAGACTTGGACAAAAGACTAAACATTTCCAGTTTTTTTTTTTTGCTTTTCTTTGTGTTGTTTTTTTGAATGTCCTGAGGACCAGACTTAGCTTTTTTGATTATTCTACTAGAATTATTGAGCATTCATCAGGGTATTTTAATTTTAGTATGTGTCTTGTTCAACAAGCTTTCTAGTGTTTTATGTTTTCATGTAACAAATGTGATGCCCTGTGATAAACTTGCGAACCGTGAAAGGTGCACCCCGCCCCTTGCCCTATGATTGCTGGATATGGGCACCGGCGACCCCCGTGACCCAAAATGGAAGAAACGGGTAAAGATAATGGATGGATGTAGAAAATGGGCAATGTTTAGGCTGATGGTCCTCCTTGATCATGTGAGCAGCTGGTTTTGGCTGTCATCAGGAAGTCTTTATTTATAAGACTCAGCTGAATACAACATCTCAGACTAAGGAAGTCTTTATAAGACTGAGCTGAATACAGCATCTCAGACTGAGGATGTCTTTCGTCACTCGTAAGTTAGGGATAACCTGTACTTTACAGTGGGTTGTGGTGAACCGTGTAAAAAAAGTACAATTTTGTTTTAGAAATATGTACAAGTTTATAATGTTAATGTTTTATAATATGTAAATATGTCATCTCAGACTGAGGAACTCTTTCATCGCTCGTAAGTCGGGGATCACCTGTACTTTACAGTGGGTTGTGGTGAACCGTGTAAAAAAAGTACAATTTTGTTTTAGAAATATGTACAAGTTTGTAATGTTAATGTTTTATAATATGTAAATATGTCATCTCAGACTGAGGAACTCTTTCGTCGCTCGTAAGTCGGGGATCACCTGTACTTTACAGTGGGTTGTGGTGAACCCTGTAAAAAAAGTACAATTTTGTTTTAGAAATATGTACAAGTTTGTAATGTTAATGTTTTATAATATGTAAATATGTCATCTCAGAAGTCTTTCATCGCTCATAAGTCAGGGATCACCTGTACTTTACATTGGGTTGTGATTAACCCTGCAGAAAAAGTAAAATTTTGTTTTAGAAATATGTACAAGTTTGTAATGTTAATGTTTTATAAAATGTAAATATGTCATCTCAGACTGAGGAACTCTTTCGTCGCTCGTAAGTCGGGGATCCCCTGTACTTTACATTAGGTTGTGATTAACCCTGCAGAAAAAGTAAAATTTTGTTTTAGAAATATGTATATAATGTTAATATGTTTTATAATAATGTAAATATGTCAACAGAATTTAAGTTTTTATTTTATTTTATTTGAAACATTTAAGTTTTATTTTATTTTAAACATTTGAAGATTTGTTAGTGAATATAAATAAAGTATGTGCCTAATTTGTTTAATAAAATCAGTTCAAAAAACTGTTCTCCTAATGCAGTGTCCTGTCACATTTGTGTGTTTTATGTTAATTTTATGTTAAGTAGGCGGAGTTTAAATGTCTCTTTAAAGACCCCATAATGCATGTTTGTCCTCCTGTCACATTTGTGTGTTTTATGTTAATTTTATGTTAAGTAGGCGGAGTTTAAATGTCCCTTTAAAGACCCCATAATGCATGTTTGTCCTCATAAACCACATTTTTTGACGTCCTTGTAAACCACACTGGAGTCTGGGTGGTAAAACGTGCTGTGAAGCTCCTATCGGAAAGCTAAAGTGACCCAAATTTTTTTCAAAATTTTTATGCCTCTTTTCCACCGCTCGGCTCGGCTCGGGTTGGATCGGCTCAGGTCGGCTCAGTTCGGGTCGGGTCACATCTATGTTCTGTTTCCACAGCTTTTTTGTACCCCTTCTGTGGGCGGGGTCCAGAATCCTACTCGTCTTACCACATGGTGGCAGTAGTGTTCCTCAAGCTATTTACTACAGTACTAGCCACCACTAGAAGAAGAACACAATAAAGACTTTGTATCACATATTATCAATTCTATCAAAAACCACATAGCTGATATTTTTCAAAAAAATCTAGTGTGATCACAACATGTTCATATACGAAATGTATCCTGTTGGAGTTATTTGAAATAAAATTCAATGTTTTATAGACATAAATGTGTCAACCTACGTCCATTATTTTCTACTTTGTTTCACATATTATCAATTCTATCAAAAACCACAAAGCTGATATTTTTCAAAAAAATCTAGTGTGATCACAACATGTTCATATACGAAATGTATCCTGTTGGAGTTATTTGAAATAAAATTCAATGTTTTATAGACATAAATGTGTCAACCTACGTCCATTATTTTCTACTTTGTATCACATATTATCAATTCTATCAAAAACCACAAAGCTGATATTTTTCAAAAAAATCTAGTGTGATCACAACATGTTCATATACGAAATGTATCCTGTTGGAGTTATTTGAAATAAAATTCAATGTTTTATAGACATAAATGTGTCAACCTACGTCCATTATTTTCTACTTTGTATCACATATTATCAATTCTATCAAAAACCACAAAGCTGATATTTTTCAAAAAAATCTAGTGTGATCACAACATGTTCATATACGAAATGTATCCTGTTGGAGTTATTTGAAATAAAATTCAATGTTTTATAGACATAAATGTGTCAACCTACGTCCATTATTTTCTACTTTGTATCACATATTATCAATTCTATCAAAAACCACAAAGCTGATATTTTTCAAAAAAATCTAGTGTGATCACAACATGTTCATATACGAAATGTATCCTGTTGGAGTTATTTGAAATAAAATTCAATGTTTTATAGACATAAATGTGTCAACCTACGTCCATTATTTTCTACTTTGTATCACATATTATCAATTCTATCAAAAACCACATAGCTGATATTTTTCAAAAAAATCTAGTGTGATCACAACATGTTCATATACGAAATGTATCCTGTTGGAGTTATTTGAAATAAAATTCAATGTTTTATAGACATAAATGTGTCAACCTACGTCCATTATTTTCTACTTTGTATCACATATTATCAATTCTATCAAAAACCACAAAGCTGATATTTTTCAAAAAAATCTAGTGTGATCACAACATGTTCATATACGAAATGTATCCTGTTGGAGTTATTTGAAATAAAATTCGAATTTTTATAATTTATTTTCGTTGTGCAAACACAGGTTTTGGAAAAAGTCAAAGCGAAACTACTTTAAATGCAGCACATTTGACCATACGTGACAATATTAAAGCGTGGTTAAGCTCAGGAGCCCTCGTACTATTAAAGTCAGCTATGAAATATATTTTATATCTGTTCATTGAGCTACATTTAAAGACATAAAGCCGCCCGCGCGCCGCGTGTTGCTCGTGGCGAACCTATTTTTTTAAAATCCTGCAGTTTTGAGCAGTACGTGATTTTATTAAGGACACGTTCAGCTGAAGACCCATCTTTGCTATAAATTTAAAAAATAATAATTGTTTTTACCGTGTTTATCATGTAAAAGTCCTGCAGTGATCGCGTCCCTCGCTTCCGTAAAAACAGCTCTCGTCTCCTCCTTCCTACTTCCGGAGCGGGTGAGCTCGCTTCAGTACCCCTCTGAAACCAGCCCGAAAATCTCAGGAAATCTCGCGCGGCTCAGCACGGAATATCCGGTGGGAAAGGATGAAAGGGGGTCTCTGCGACGCACATATGACGTAACATCCGACCCGAGCCGACCGGTGGAAAAGGGGCAATTTTTAGAGTGCTCTGAGCTTGGTCCCAGGTCGCTAGGACCTCGGGAAGGGGTAGACCCCGTATTACACCTTCGGGCGGGTTTGGCGAAAAAGTCCGGCTAAACCACATTGACAAACCTGTGTGTGTGTGTGTGTGTGTGTGGCGATCAGACCCCGCATGCATGTGACCGGGTCGCGCGCGCGTGTGTGTGAGAGGCGATCAGACCCCGCATGCATGTGACCGGGTCGCGCGCGCGCGTGTGTGTGTGTGTGTGTGTGTGTGTGTGTGTGTGTGTGTGTGTGTGTGTGTGTGTGTGTGTGTGTGTGTGTGTGTGTGTGGCGATCAGACCCCGCATGCGATGTGACCGGTTCGGACCGCGAGTCCGCTCATCTTCTAAAATAGCGCTGATTATAACAGCGGAGTTATGTGTCCTCAACTTTAAAAACATAACCAGAGTTGTTAGTGCACTAAAAACAGCGTAACTCTTGGAAAAAGGAGCTGCTGGAAGCCAGAACTCAGATAAAAACAGAGCAGGTGGATCTCTGCTTCCCCCGTATGCCTCCCCACACAGCTCAGCTCTGAAGGGGGCTGGACATGGCGCAGTACAGCGCTGAAATCACGCCCACGTGCGACACGCCCCCAGCGTTCTAGAGCAAGGCAAAATCATGTTTTTTCATGATTTTTGAGACTTAATTTTATAAGGAAATCAATGTTTTTAATCAGTCAGATTTATATGGGTGATTAATAACACATATTTATGCCGTGTGACAAAATAAAAACACAAATTTAATTTCACTTTACACGGTCTTTAAGAGAGAAAGCTGCTACAGTCTAAAGGGAAGTGAAATTTTTGCAAAGCCAAGGTATAGGACTAGTTTGAAGGGACAGTTTATTTCGATACAGGGAGTTGAATTGTGGAATGGTTTGGGAAATTATGTTAAAGATGTAAACTCTGCTTATGTTTAAAAAAATGATCAAAACTAAATCGTTAACAAAATACTAAAACTTTTAATTAAGTGTTTAATGTTCTAGATATTTGTAGATTGTGAAAAGTTACTCTTTTTGCTCTGTTACTCATAGAAGATTATTGTTTGAATTGTTTTGTTTTTGAAAAAGGGGCAGATAAAAAAAGATTTCTTCTTCTTCTTTCTGCCACCTTTCATTTTATGTCTTCTTTCATATAATATGTGATATGTTTTTTTTTTCCTTTTGGTTTTTAATGTAAAATGAATAAATTTAAATAAAATAAATAAATTTTAAAAAACTCGCAGGTGCAAATGACCCACGTAGGATTCCTAAACATTCCTATAAACAACGACACTGTATGTATTAGAAGTACTTTAAGCCTGGAAAGTCTAAAGTTCACAGACGTGAGTAAAACAGCTAAACAAGCTGAATGATTGACATTTCTTATGCATAAAAGATGAAAACACCACCTTGCTCCTGTTGGCAGCACCTTGTATAATTGTGTCAACACAAGCAGGCTAGCAAGACGTGAAACGTACAGGGAGAACATGCCAGGAGATGGGAAGTGATGGGAAAAGTCCAGAAATGGGAGTAGCTGTGAGGTTTATGTTTATTAAATGTGTTCATTTAAAAAAAAAAAAGAAACAATACAAGACAATCTCATAAATGATAGTGTAAACTTCTTCCCACCTGTCTGAAGCAGAATGGCATGGTGAGCACACTGACTCCAACGATGCTGTTCACCACGTTCATGATCAGGCCCCAGTTAGACGCCGTCATGTTCAGCTGCTGGGTGAAGACTAATCTAATGTAATAATGTAACAGGTGGAGGCTGCTGCACCAGAGGGTTCGTCACCGTCTAATCTCTGGATCCACAAGCTGCTTGTTGACGTTTCTGACTCCGTCGATCAATGAC
The DNA here is from genome assembly GCA_038048925.1 of Garcialebias charrua. Lineage (NCBI taxonomy): Eukaryota > Metazoa > Chordata > Actinopteri > Cyprinodontiformes > Rivulidae > Garcialebias > Garcialebias charrua. Next base: position 6,342 of record JBBPBX010103321.1, on the reverse strand, counting down.
GTGGCGCTATAGGAGGAACACGGACAGCTCAGTTTGACACATTTTCACCCGGTTCTTATCGAAAACAGCCTCTCGTTAAACACACACATTACTTTACTGTAACAAAACACTTTTAAAAACACATTTACAGCCATTATTAAGCCTAACTGATAATATTTTCATTAACTTACTCTGCCCTCCGCCTCGCTGTCCTTGCTACGTTATCATCGGTAACTCCGCAGCAGAAACCATTTGTGGTTAAATTACCGAGTTTCCGAGTGTGTGTAAGTTGGAAAAATAATCAATATACAGTAATAACAAATCCTAGAGAGCTGTTGTGCTCAACGCGTATCCAGGAAGTAGACTCAGTCCAGCAGCAGCACAGCAGGGAAGAAGAAGTCGAGTCAGCCTTGAGCTCAGGGCTGCTCAAATCCTTGATCGCCCCCTAGTGGTCAGATAATGGTACTGCGTCATTTGTCTACACCTCTTTTTCATCCATTGTTGCACAATTTCTTCTTCTTTTTTTAGCTTTTATGTAAATATAAAATGACAACTTATCAATAGGTGTCTAGTATATATTGAATAATGTGCAAAAGCTTTAAATCATCCCTCATTTATTCATGCTTTGCTTGCAATGAGAAAAAAAATCTGTATTTCTCTCTTATGTTTGTCTATTGTTGATTGTTAAAATCTACTGTTGTTGTTGTCATCATTCTTTGTAGCCAGGTCTCTCTTGTAAATGAGTCCTTGAGGCTCAATGAGATTAACCTGCCTAAATAAAGGTTGAATTGAATGGAAAAAGGAGACAACATTTCTTGCAATGTTTTCAGTTGTCTGTGCTTTCTGAAGCTCTTTCTAAGATTCTTCCCCTAAACTTTAGCAGCCTTTTCACATTTTTCTTTGAACCTTTTGACCCGGTTGCGACAGAATTTTGTGCCGTGTGTACTTAAAGATTAAGAAACATGCAGAGACGAAAGTGGATTTATCAGATCAAAAATTAATAAATAATAATGAAATAATTACAAACGTGCGCTATACGGCTACGAAAATACCCCGCTACATTGGTTCAGTGTGCTTGTGTGCACTCTTTTTTTTTTTAAATCACTTTGTTAAAATAATTGTATTAGTGTATTTTTGGTTTTAATATTTTACTATTGATATTTTAGTATTAATCTTGCTGTTGTCTGTGTATAACAAAACTGATGCTGCTGTGAACCTGTAATTTCCTGCAAAGGATTAATAAAGTATCCATCCATCCAAAATAAAACATCTACAGCAGATTTAGCGTCTACAAGTCATGTCTTTTGAACGAGAGGGAAAATGTCAAAAAAGACCTGACACACGAGAGATGCATCATCCTTTTGATTGATTATATGCCAAGTTGATGATTTCATGAAAATCATATTTCTGGTGCTCAAATACTGTCCTAGCTGTGTTATATTTAGTATTTTTATAGATGCAACTAAATACAAAAGTCTGTGTATCTCCTGTGCCGGTCCCAAGCCCAGATAAATGGTGAGGCTTGTGTTAGGGCATCCATCGTGAAACATTGTTGCCCAAATTAATAAGAAAATCTAAAAATTAATATGAGAATCAAGAATTTGACCCAAATGATTAAAATCATTCAAAGTTAAGAACAGTTTTAAATTATTTTGAGTTTATTTGGGAAGAAAAGTATTTAATAAATAAATGTCTCAACACTTTTCAGCTGTTACATTTTAAGTGTCATTTTCAAGCTATGTTTTCACGTTCATACATTCTTATTTATTGTAATTTTTAAAAAATCATCTAAACTTCTCAGACGGTTTAATTGAACCTTTTTAGGTCCCAAAATGAGCTTCAAATCAAAAGAAGCCTTAAGAAAAATTTGAGAAATAAACATTAAAACGTCACAAATTGGAACATTTCTCCACTCCTTGCTTGTTTTTATTAAATTAATTAATTTTGTTATTGTTTCCTAGAATTTGAGCTGATTTTGAAACGACGTTCTCACATCAGGATGTGTAAAAGGCCTTCTAAACGTTTTATTTTTTCTTCTAAATTTGTTCAACTTCATATATTTGTGACATTCTATTTTCAACAAATGTTCTTATTTTTTATTATATGTGTTTGTAAATGTGTGTCTCTGTGCTGATTGTTTTGTGTGGGATCAATAAATAAGTGAACATGTGAGCCAGGGTCCATGATCCACAAGTTCTGACTTACTGTCTGACATGTATTATATGAAAAACTGAGCTAAACAACTGAAATATATAATTTTTTATAATTCATACAATAAAATATTACAGACACTCTGATGGCTCCATGCAAACCAAACGTTTTTTTGTCAAACGGGACAATTTTGCAGCATTTGAGTACATTTCTTTTAATCAAAAAAGGTGTTCAATACAGGATCAACTGGACTTTATTTGTTGCAGAAAACGTTTCGACTTCTGTCCAGAAGTCTTTTTCAATTCAATTACATGAATTGAAAAAGACTTCTGGACAGAAGTCGAAACGTTTTCTGCAACAAATAAAGTCCAGTTGATCCTGTATTGAACACCTTTTTTTTTCAAAGGTGGGCACAGACCGCTAGGGGAGCGCTAAATCGCTATTCCGCTTACAGTGGACCTAAACTTTTTGTCAGCGTTTTTGTGAATTGACTAACTTTTATAATTCATAAGCGGATTTCTGCTATTTTTATTTAAAATGCAGTACCGCTAATAACTAATTATCTATCAGTAAAAACCAATAAACTTATTTACAAGCTCATAATGCTGCTTGTTTTACCTTTTTCCCTACCGTAAACAGCAGAGAGGAGGAGGGTGTGAGGGTGAGGGAGGGTTGGAGGGGGGAGGGAGCAGAGGGGGGGATCTACCATGTAGGTAAATGCCTGGGGATCCCATCAGCATGAGGCCCCGGCCCCGCCGCGCCCCGGCCAGTCACCTAATTCCTAACATTGATCCTGCTTGTTAATCTACATTTAACATAAAAATAATTATAGTTACGATGAAAACAATCATTAAATAAGCAATTTAAAAAACGGTTGATTTCATTATCCCCCTACTAAAAATGGACTATTCCATCTCGACAGCTTCCGGGTTAGAGGTGAACTCAGAGGCTAATTCCGTGGCTAGCTGTTTGTGCTGGGTACTTGGACAAATCCTTAGAATACCCAGCTGTTTCAAGCCAAATTAACGCGGCCGGGGGATTCTATTTTGTGTTCTGTGTATACCACGCGACGGTGAGTCGTTATTTTCATGTATTTTTATTACTTTTCATTAAATCTGTTGAGTACCTATAGACGCTAACTGTCTGCCGGTTGGTTGTGGGTTACTAATGGAAATCCTTAGAAAACCCAGCTGTTTCAAGCCAAATTAACGTGGCCGAAGGATTTTATTGTGCGTTTTGTGTCGACCATTCGACGGCGAGTCGTTAGTTTTATGTATTTGGGTTACTTTCATCATGTATAAATGCCGTGGCGACACACCCGTGTATTTGAGATTTAAACGTGGTGTTGACCGATGCTGCCTTTTTGGGTGAGCAGGTACTCATCGATCTGTTCACCAAATATAACACACCCATCCCCTCCAGTGCAGCTGGAGATGAGCACAGAAGAACAGTCAGAGTAGCCTGAAGTTGAGGAAGGGCAGGGAATAAAACTGTTACACTAAGTGACTAAAAACATTTTTTTTCTATTTCTCATGTTTTATAATCAAAAAAGGCGTTCAATACAAGATCAACTGGACTTTATTTGTTGCAGAAAACGTTTCACCCTTTATCCAAAAGGCTTTTTCAATCCAGAATGGCAGCTGTAAGACTGAGAAGAAGTTTTATACTAATAAAACGCATAAAACTTCAGTCTCACAGCTGCCATTCTGAACGTTTTCTGCAACAAATAAAGTCCAGTTGATCTTGTATTGAACGCCTTTTTTGATTTTATCATGTCCTGGACGACTGAGAATTTTCACCAGCTTATGTTTTATAGGCATTTTGTTGTGTATATACTTTTTATATTTTTATATATTTGTTTAATCACATTGTGTTTATTTACTCATGGCCACCACAATTTTTGAGTAGATGTGTTTTTTCAGTAATACAGTAAAATAGTGTCTGGAAATGTTTTTTTATTTCTTCTTTATTTCTTTCCAAAGAAAATCAAGGTTTTCATGCATGCACATGACATGTGCACAGAAATTAACAAGCACAAATTCACAGCTTTTTCATTTTGTGGCTTAAAAATAAATCATTAAATAATAAACAATAAACTTTATTTGTATAGCACCTTCGTCATCTGTATACCCATAATGCATTGCAGGGCACTTCAGTTTTCCAGAAAACAGTTAAAAATAAGTTTATCGATGCATTTTTAATGAAAAATCTACAATAAACAAACAAAAAAAGGACAAAGAAGCAGTCGAAAAGCATTCCACACATTAAACAACTTTTAAAATTTTGGACCCTGAGTGAAAGTTGTATTTTAATAGATGACACCCGGAGCGAATCGCTGTTAAAAAGTAGGGCAAGGTGAGGTGTATATTAGTTTATACGCCTGTAGTTGGCAGTGTGGTGCAGATATTGCAAAACGTTGCTGGCTACAAATTGTTGAATATAAATAGCGGATTAGATTAGCTTCCCCTAATTTTGATAAGGCCTTTGTGCATTTGAAATTGTGGACCTAAAAAAATTAATAAGCGTTTTAGAAATTGTGGAACTAATTTTTTAATTAGCGGTGCCCAGCGACGACTGAGAATCTTCACCAGCATATTTCTTTTAATGCTTTTGTTGTTTTTTTTCCTGAGGAAGCTTTTACTTGTAAAATAATGCTTTAACATTGTTATATTTACCTAACTAAAGAAGTGACAGGCCTGCTTGATTCCTGTTTTTCCAGAGGGCCCTGTTTTTCCTCTCAGGAAAGGGAAACAAGCAACAAAAGCTTCAAACAGAAGAGACAGAGTGTGGATGACGTCTGAGAACGCAGCCTTGCACCTGAGTCGGCTGCTGGTTTGTTTCCGCCTGGCGCCCTCTCTGATACGGGACTATTGTGTCATTTGTCCAGGAAGGAGGAGAAGGAGTCGAGGACGGAGGAGCTTTGACCTGAGAGCTTCACTCACAGCTGCTGGATGTGGAGTTATTTTAGAAGCAGGGAGTTTTAGACTGCTGCAGAGATGCATACGTGCATCTGATTATTGTTCTGCAACAGCCTCTGGATGACTTTTAAAAGTTTGGGGTAAGGCATGTAAAACTATTACAAAGCCTGTTTTTATTTTGCAGAAGAGAGCGGTGAGAATTATTTTAGGAAAACCTCATCGTCATTCATCAAATATATTGTTTAATCAGCTTAAGTTATTGAAGTTTTATGATTTGGTGGATTATAATATCTCATTAGTCATGTATAAAGCTCAAAACCACTTACTGCCTCCTAACGTTCAAATGTTTTTTGATAAGAGAAGGTCTTGTTATACTCTTAGGGGTACTGAGGTTTTTGTAAAACCTCAGTATAGAACCAGTTTGAAGAGTCGGACTGTTTCGATACAGGGAATTGATTTATGGAACACTTTAGATAACGATATTAAATTTGCTAGATCGATGCTTGTGTTTAAAAAGATGATCAAATCTAAGTTGTTATCAAAATATGAAAATCTTTAGTTAAATCCATTTTATTAGGAAACTTTCTAGTTGATTAACGAAGTTGTTTGTTTTTTTGGTTTGTCTTTTTTTGTTTGTTGTTGTTTTGTTTGTTTTTTGTTTGTTTGTTTGTTTGTTGTTGTTATTGTTACTTGAGAAACATTGCTTGAATTGATTGTTTGGATTGAGTTTGATTTTGTTACTGTGAAAAAAGGGGCAGATATTATAAGATTATTTCTTCTCTCTGCCACCTTTCATTTTATGTCTTTTACATTTTACACTGTATGTTTATATATTGTTTTCTTTTATGTTGATGTAGAATGAATAAAAAAAATAAAAATAAACGTTGTTGCAGACTCTCATAATGATTTTACACAATTTACAAAGTAAAACAAAGTCACAACCAGTGATGTCAGTAACGTGTTACTCTGCTCGGACCACCTTTTTCAGTAACGTGTAATCTAACGCGTTGCTATTTCAAAATCCAGTAATCAGATTTAAGTGACCAGTAGGTGGAGCTCTTGCTCCTTTAAATTATACACCAGAACACCAGAACAGACTTTTGCAAATTTACAACATTTAATAAAAAAATTTCATTAAAACAATCCTTTTAAAACCAAGGTTTCCAGTCCGTCACTCAGTCCTTGAAAAGAAGGAAGACTCAAATCATGGAAAACACTTTAAAACCATAACCGATCGTTGTCTTCCAGTCCAAATGCTCTTCAACGGAGTGATGTAACGCCCTGCCCACAACAC
>JBBPBX010103320.1:0-11902 GCA_038048925.1 Garcialebias charrua | reverse complement strand
TAATGTTAAAATCTCGTCTCGTTCTCGCGAGATCTGTGATTTTCTCGTCTCGTCTCGTGAGTTTTGTGTATCGTTACACCCCTAATACATACATATATATATATATATATATATATATATATATATATATATAATTTCTCATGTAATATACTGTACTAAACTTTTGAAAGATATGATTATCAGACTATTTTAAAATTATCAAGTCATAATATGTTAATGTTGGAAATATATCAATTAAACCTTATATACAAATTGGCAGTGCTGGGCACCGCTAATTAAAAAATTAGTTCCACAATTTCTAAAACGCTTATTAATTTTTTTAGGTCCACAATTTCAAAAGCACAAATGTCTTATGAAAATTAGGGGAAGCTAATCTAATCCGCTATTTATATATTTCTATATTATATATATATATATTTATATATAGCCGGCAGCGTTATCAATATTTGCACTACACTGCCAACTGAAAAGTAACAAAAATGATCCTAAAAGGATGAAATTACAAAAATCAAAGGATTTATTTAATACTTTACGTACATATATTCTATTCGGCCACGAAATTAACAAAAAATAGAATGATCTTTTAATCCCTAAAACCACGTTTAAATCTCAAATACACGGGTGTGTCGCCACCGCATTTATACATAAAAGTAACCCAAATACATGAAACTAACGACTCGCCGTCGAATGGTCGACACAAAACACACAATAAAATCCTCCGGCCACGTTAATTTGGCTTGAAACAGCGGGGTTCTCTACGGATTTATCCATTAGTAACCCAGCACAACCAACAGGCAGACACAGAGTTAGCGTCTATAGGTAGTCAACAGATTTAATGAAAAGTAACTAAAATACATAAAAATAACGACTCACCGTCAAATGGTCGACACAAAACACTCAATAAAATCCTCCGGCCACGTTAATTTGGCTTGAAACAGCAGGGTTCTCTACGGATTTATCCAAGTACCCAGCACAAACAGTAGCCACAGAAGCCCCTGAGTTCACCTATAACCCGGAAGATGTCAAGATGGAATAGTCCATTTTTAGTAGGGGGATAAAGAAATCGACCGTTTTTTTAATTGCGTATTTAATGATCGTTTTCATCGTAACTATAATTATTTTTATGTTAAATGTACATTAACAAGCAGGATCAATGTTAGTGATGTAGGTGACTGCACGGGGCGAGGCGGGGCCGGGGCCACTGCTGAAATGGGACCCCCAGGCATTTACCTACATGGTAGATCCGAGTCTGTTCTCAGCTCTGCCCCCCTCCCCCTCACACCCTTCCTCCTCTCTGCTGTTTACGGTGGGGAAAAAGGTAAAACAAGCAGCATAAGAGCTTGTAAATAAGTTTATTGGTTTTTACTGATAGATAATTAGTTATTAGCGGTACTGCATTTTAAATAAAAATAGCACAAATCCGCTTATGAATTATAAAAGTTAGTCAATTCACAAAAACGCTGACAAAAAGTTTAGGTCCACTGTAAGCGGATTAGCGCTTTAGCGCTCTCTAGCGTTCATTTGCCCACCACTGCAAATTGGTTCCCATATTTTTTTATATTTACCTAATTTTTTGTTCCTCCATTCCAACCAGGGATGTCTGTTTTTAAATTCCCGAGCCTGACTTTCACTCCACAAGGCTGGCCAATTTGGATCTAAAAATGAAACAAGGAGTTTTAAAACAGAGTAAAAAGCATAGCATTTTGTTGATTATTGGAGTGACAGACTTTGTCACAAACAAATCATTTTTATATTCACATATTTATTTATATGAAATGTTACTGTAAAATTCTGGACAGTAACCGTGTTTCCATCAAGGTTTCTTGATGCGCATTTTGGAGTTTGGCATCAGAAAAGGTCGATAAAAACATGCAGTTACTTGCTGCTTGAGCTAGCTTCAGCTAACTTGTACTAGCCAACACTTACCTGGGGAAATGCAGATATCAACCTCATTATGGCTGGTTTCGGCCGTCGAACTGGTAGGTTCTTCTAATGTTGTCTCTGTAGCTTCGGATTCAGCTGGTTTATAAAAACATTCAAAAAGTGTAGCTTGTTTCCTTTTCATTTTGAGTCTGTCGTCGTTAGCGAAAATGCTCTACCTACACCGTCTGTCCCGTTTTATTGAACTTGTGCCCGCCTGCATCCCGAGCAGCCAATCATAAAGGAGCTTCTTAAGAAACCAATCACAGAGCAGAGAACTATGGTAGTGAGCTCAGCTCAGCCAATGGCTGTGAGCCTCACGTACAATACGAGGAACACGAAACTATGGCAGCCGCGAGAGTCGCTTATGAGCGAACATAATCTATCTTTATGCAACGCGTGTTTGTTACGTATCATTGGGCACATTTAAGTGGTTATACGGAAATCTCCAAGCTTTACTAGTGGGTATACGGCGTATACCAGCGTATCACGTAGACTACACCACTGGTTGCAGGTGATCTCTGGTGAATTTCCCTGAAGAGGAAGAAGACAGCTGCTATCTCTGTTCCAGACTGGAAATAAAACACAAAGAGGTAAAAAAAAAAAAAAAGTTAATAAGATTACATGTATAATTTTAAATTAAAAAGTTTAATTAGATAATAATAATAAAAGAACAACACCTCTTCTTGAACGGTTGAGGTGGTTGAATCTCTTGGTCATCATCATCAGGGCAGGGCTTTAATCTGCTCCAGGGCTTGTTTACAATATCAGTTTTAGCTTTTTTATAAAGTGCTGAACTTTTTGGCTGAAGTGTTGACGTGATGGATGCCGTAGCGGAGCTCAAGATCTTTAAAGCTGACGCATCAACAACATTCGGACGTACAGTAGATCCAGAGCTTTAAAAACTCCTACAGTTTGTGTTATTGCTCTGGACCGATCTGAATTACCTGATGAAGGTTGTTTAAATGCTGCTGCTGTTAGCGGTCTTTGCAACAAGCTGCTTTTCTTGCTTGGAGAAGACGTTCATGTTCGGACAATGTTGTTTCAAGAGCATTAACAAGTTAGACGTGTTTCTGCTGCAGATCTAATCTCCGTGAAACAACGTCGACACACAGCTTTGGATTTGCGCTCGTCTTTTAACAAGAAAGACAACGTTCCCAAACAGGAGACTGCAACGAGATGCTAGGCTGCTAAATGACATGCATGCTGCAAGATAATAGTGCCGTGCTGAAACACGCCTAGGAAATTTGGTTCCGCTGCGCATTTTCTCTCGTTAATAACATTTAATGGGTGAAAAAATAACCGAAACGGTACGCTGGTGGACCGATCCGAACGTGCCGTACCGAAACGGTTCAGTACACCCACGAGTACAGTTACACCCCTAATATTAGTCCTGGCGATTCTGAATCGATTCTAAAAGCCCCAAAATCGATTTTAAAACATTTAATTTTATACTTTTTCTGCTCCTGAGCGTACTGCATATCAGATTTGTCCTTCGTAGAATTTTGGTCGTGTAGGCCACCGTACAGCAAGCTAGTTAGTCAGCTCCCTTTATCTGAACGGAACCTGCTAGCATGGAGGAGGGAGACGGCGTGATTCAACCCCCTCCTTCGTCTTTAAAAATCATTTCAGATCCTACAACGTTCTGTGGAAGACAGAGCTTAACAAGAGAATGGTTGTTTGCAACAAGTGTCAAATAAAATTACGGTACAGTATTTTTGAAATACAAACCGGATTCCAAAAAAGTTGGGACACTAAATAAATTGTGAATAAAAACTGAATGATGTGGAGGTGTCAACATCTAATATTTTATTCAGAATAGAACACAAATCACAGATACAATACTCTTACAATGCTGTTATTGCTAGTATCACTCAGCCCTCTGTGAATAGCAAACAACCATCAGGGTGCTAACGATCCATCGTCAGGCTGATGGTCCTCCTTGATCATGTGAGCAGCTGGTTTCGGCTGTCATCAGCAAACTGGTTGTGTAACACTGTGAGAGGGTGCTATTTATAAGACTGAGCTGAATACAGCTTCTCAGACTGAGGAAGTCTTTCGGACGAAAGACGAAACGTTTCTACAGTTTTTTTTTTTGCTTTGTTTTGTTTTGTTTTTTGAATGTCCAGAGGACCAGACTTAGCTTTTTTAGATTTTTCTACCTGGATTATTGAGCATGCATCAGGGCACAGATCAAAAGTTTAAACTGAGAGAATGTATCATTTTAAGGGAAAAATATGTTTCAAAATTTCATGGCGACAACAAATCCCAAAAAAGTTGGGACAAGTCCATTTTACCACTGTGTGGCATCCCCACTTCTTCTTACAACACTCAACAGACGTCTGGGGACAGAGGAGACCAGTTTCTCAAGTTTAGAAATGGGAACACTCTCCCATTCATGTCTAATACAGGCCTCTAACTGTTCAATCGTCTTGGGCCTTCTTTGTCGCACCTTCCTCTTTATGATGCACCAAATGTTCTCTATAGGTGAAAGATCTGGACTGCAGGCTGGACATTTCAGTACCCGGATCCTTCTCCTACGTAGCCATGATGTTGTGATTGCTGCAGAATGTGGTCTGGCATTATCTTGTTGAAAAATGCAGGGTCTTCCCTGAAAGAGATGACGTCTAGATGGAGCATATGTTGTTCTAGAACCTGAACATAGTTCTCTGCATTAATGGTGCCTTTCCAGACATGCAAGCTGCCCATGCCACAAGCGCTCATGCAACCCCATACCATCAGTGATGCAGGCTTCTGAACGGAGCGGTGATAACAACTTGGGCTATCCTTGTCCTCTCTGGCTCGGATGACATGACGTCCCAGTGTTCCATAAAGAACTTCAAATCTTTTTGGTGTTGTTTGGTGCTGTTCACGCTGTTGTCCCTTTGCTGTCCTGATACAGGCTACAATCATGCCCTTAATTTTAAGAGGCATTTCTGGCATCACACTCTGCTGTTTGCTGCAAATTGCTTGTTTCTACCCGTTGATTCTGGATCCAGCTCGTGTTAACCAGGACCACATCCATTCATATTCACAGGGGGGCTGGACCCCCTGTAGTTGGGCCTCCTCAAAGGACCTGTTTGCACACTTAAATTGTGACGCTTTATGGTCAGAGACTTTTCTGCATCATTCATATTACTGTCCTTATTTTCAGTTCTCAGACTACCTGGAATCACTGAATCTTATCAACACATCTGGATCTGCCCATCACAGCGACTTTCATTGTTTTTGGGCTCTGAATGATCGTGTCTTCATCAATGTTTCACATGGTTCAATTATGGGGGCAAAATGTCACACTGTTAACTGCTGTAATTACACATCACTGACAAAGAAGTCAAGTAAATGCCTGATATTAATGTTGTTATTGATCTCAGGGATTCAGCCAAACCCAGGGCCAATCACTAACTACTGTACACCTAATGAGTTCAAAAATATTTCAGGTCTCCGTTTTCTGCATGTAAACGCTCGTAGCCTTCTAAAAAAACTTGATGAATTGAAAATCCTAATCACTTCTTCTGGGGCAGATGTGATCGTTATCTCTGAAACTTGGCTCAAAAAATCTGTTTCGAAAAATGACCTGGCAATCAATGAATTTAAGATCTATCGTTGTGATCGTAATACAAGGGGAGGTGGAGTCGCTATTTACATCAGAGATTCTTTGGCTGCCAGGATTGCATCTAAAAAAACAATCGCAAACCAGTTTGAGGCTTTAGCTGTGAACATCACTTTGAAAGGAGGTCAGCCCTTAACTGTTGTTGGATGTTATCGTCCCCCCTCCGCAACACCTGAAGCTCTGGCTTCCCTGACTGAATTCATAGGAAATTTAAAACACAATGAGATTGTTATGGCTGGAGATTTCAACATTGATTGGAATGAGTCGACCCCCCTCTGTGATAAATTCAAGGAATGTTGCCTATCTCTCAATCTAACACAACTTATCGATTCTCCCACCAGACCAAACATAAAATGTCCTGAAAAATCTTCTACCTTAGATCTGTTTTTCACAAATGCTCCTCACAAATTTCCTGGTATAGGTGTATTTGCTAACGTTCTGAGTGATCATTCCATAATAGCAGCTCTTAGATCTACTAAACTTCCACCTGCTAAGCCCAGAATAATTCAAAAAAGGGATTTGAAACGTTTCTGTGAACAGTCATTCCTTTGGGATCTATCCCACTTTGATTGGCAACATATCCTACAAATCAATGACGTGAACACTGCTTGGAACTATTTTCATAATAGTTTCATTCTCTTTGTAAACAAACACGCACCTTTCCGGCAGTTCAGGATAAAGGGCCGTGACAGCCCCTGGTTTACTCCTGAACTAGCTGATCTCCTACACTGGAGAGATCATCTTTGGGCCGCAGCAAGAAAATCACACTCAGACACTGATTGGTTGAAATTTCGGCAGCTAAGGAATAAATGCACAACTGCCATCAAAGCCGCAAAACGTAACTACTTCTTATCTCAGACCTCCAAAAATCTAAATGATCCAAAAAAATTCTGGAAAACCATTAAATCTCTCTCAGGCACCCCCCAATCATCTGACCTCCCATCACAATTTCTTGTTGACTCTGTTCCTGTGTCAAATAAGCACGAGATCCTGAACTGTTTCAATAAACATTTTGTTGCTTCTAGTTCATTATTTGACACAGTTACAAACGGAAAATCAGCCACTTTATCTAATAATCAAACTTCTACAAATCAAATCCCTTCTACAAGTCAACCATCTGTTAATCACACCTTCTCTTTTTCTCCGTTCTCAGTCAGTGAGGTAAATAAACTGTTAAATGATCTTGATCCAAAAAAATCTGCAGGTCCAGATGAACTTCCACCTTATTTCTTAAGGCTGGCTGCTCATATCATCACAGTCCCTGTGACCCACATCTTTAATCTGTCCATAAGCCAAAACACCATTCCGGATGCTTGGAAAACAGCATTTGTTCTTCCTTTGCTGAAGGGAGGTGACCCCACCTCACTGAACAATTATCGACCGATCTCTAAACTCTGCATCTTAGCCAAGGTTCTAGAAAAACTGATAAACTCTCAGATCAAAAATTATCTGGACTCATTTAACATCTTACCTCTTCATCAATCTGGTTTCAGGAAAAAACACAGCACAACAACTGCTTCTCTGAAGGTTCTGAATGATGTTGTTGAAGCATTGGATGCTAAGGACTATTGTGCTGCACTTTTCTTAGACCTGTCTAAAGCTTTTGACACTGTGGATCATAACATCCTGTGTCATAAGCTCTCAGAAATCGGTTTCTCTGATCACACCATCGGTTGGTTTTCTAACTATCTTTCCAATCGGATGCAATGTGTTCAACATAACGGTACTTCTTCCAGCTATTTAACAGTTAAAAATGGTGTACCACAAGGCTCAGTTTTAGGACCCACTCTCTTTACAATCTACATAGCTAATGTAGGTCACTGCATCCCTGATGCGTCCTTACATTTCTATGCTGATGATACAGTTGTTTATTGCAGAGCTAAAACAGTAGCTAAGGCTTTTCAGTTACTGCAATCTGCTTTTGACATCATCCAGTCAGATTTGTTCCGTCTCAAACTTGTCCTAAATGCTGATAAAACAAAAGGGATGTTTTTTTCAAATAGGAAGGCGGTTCCAGCAGATCCTCCTCTGATTTTTTCTTCAAATGGTGTCCCTATTGAGTTTGTTGATTCCTATAAATATCTGGGTATCCTGATTGATTCACATCTCTCTTTTAAACTCCACGTGGAAAACCTAGTGAAGAAACTGAAAGTTAAACTGGGTTTCTTTTTCAGAAACAGATCATGTCTATCACTGAATGTCAGGAAACGCCTTGTGTCTGTGACTTTCCTTCCCTCCATTGATTACGGTGACATTCTCTACATGAATGCTCCTACAAGCACCCTGCGGATGTTGGATGTTGTCTATCATGGTGCACTAAGATTCATAACTGGTTGTGATTATCGTACCCACCACTGCACCCTGTATTCACTGGTTAACTGGACATCATTAACCTCACGCAGACTCTTCCACTGGTACATTTTCATCTTTAAATCACTTCTTGGTCTGCTGCCCTCATACATCTCCTCCTACATGTCTTTGCGTGAGTGCAGCTACAGTGTGCGCTCTCAGGACATGATTACCTGCAGTGTTCCGTCAGTGAGGACTGAACTTGGAAAAAGGGCCTTCTCCTACTCTGCTCCTGCTTCATGGAATATCTTACAAAAAGATCTGAAGCTCTCGACCTTGACTTCTCTAAATGGTTTTCAGAATCTGTTGGAATCCTGGCAAAAACCAATGCAGATCTGTTCCTGTCTTTGATTTTATACGTCTACCTTATAATGTTTTGCTAGTTTTTTGATACTTTGTAAAAAAAAAAAAAAAAAAAAACTTTTTTTTTTTTTCTCTTTTGTTTTCTATTGTTTATTGTTTGTTTATTGTTTATTGTTTAAGGAAATTATACCACTGCTGTTCATTGTTCTTTAGTTTTAGCAGGTCGCTTTCGTAAATGAGCCCTTGAGGTTCAAAAGATTTACCTGACTAAATAAAGGTTGAATGAATGAATGAAAAAATCGTGACTAATCTGACCATAGAACAGTCTTCCATTTTGCCACACTCCATTTTAAATGACCCCTGGCCCAGTGCAAACGTCTGAGCTTGTGGAGCTTGCTTAGAAATGGCTTCCTCTTTGCACTGTAGAGTTTCAGCTGGCAACGGCATATGGCACGGTGGATTGTGTTCACTGGCAATGCTTTCTGGAAGTATTCCTGAGCCCATTCTGTTATTTCCTTGACAGTGGCATTCCTGTTTGAGGTGCAGTGATGTTTAAGGGCCCAGAGATCATGAGCATCCATTAGAGTTTTACGGCCTTGACCCTTATGCACAGCGATTGTTCCAGATTCTCTGAATCTTTTGATGATGTTATGCACGGTTGATGATGATAACTTAAAAGTCTTTGCTATTTTATGCTGGGTAACACCATTCTGGTATTGCTGCACTATCTTTCTGCACAACAATAGTGGAATTGGTGATCCTCTTATCTTGGCTTCTGAGAGATCCTGACACTCTGAGAGACTCTTTTTATACCCAATCATGTTTTCTATTGACCTAATTAGTGTTAATTGGTCTTCCAGCTGTTTGTTATATGCTCAAAATCCTTTTTCCAGCCACTTATTGCTTCTTGTCCCAACTTTTTTGGGATTTGTTGACACTGGGAAATTTTGAATCAACATATTTTCCTTTAAAATGTTACATTTACTCAGATTAAACTTTTGATCTGTCATCTATGTTCTATTACAAATAAAATATTGACTTTTGCCATCTTCACATCATTGCATTCAGTTTTTATTCACAATTTGTTTAGTGTCCCAACTTTTTTGCAATCCGGTTTGTATTAAAACTGTACCTGCATCTACAGTATATATATATATGCCACCCAAAGACAGAAGAACAGCAATTATCAGTCACTAGACTGTAAAAATAACCTATTGCTGTTAAATCCATCCACACGTATATGAAAAAATAAACAACAATCTGTCCCTGTGCCTTAAGTATTTATTTTGTAAGAAATGTGACGGCTCTTTATTATTTAGACTTAATGTCTCAACAGGAACCATAAAATGTAAAAGAAAATCTGAGCAGTATCTGGAGACTAATTTCTCTACAGAACTTCAAAACATATCTGGAGACTAATTTCTCTACAGAACTTTTAAACATATCTGGAGACTAATTTCTCTACAGAACTTCAAAACATATCTGGAGACTAATTTCTCTACAGAACTTCAAAACATATCTGGAGACTAATTTCTCTACAGAACTTCAAAACATATCTGGAGACTAATTTCTCTACAGAACTTCAAAACATATCTGGAGACTAATTTCTCTACAGAACTTCAAAACATATCTGGAGACTAATTTCTCTACAGAACTTCAAAACATATCTGGAGACTAATTTCTCTACAGAACTTCAAAACATATCTGGAGACTAATTTCTCTACAGAACTTCAAAACATATCTGGAGACTAATTTCTCTACAGAACTTCAAAACATATCTGGAGACTAATTTCTCTACAGAACTTCAAAACATATCTGGAGACTAATTTCTCTACAGAACTTCAAAACATATCTGGAGACTAATTTCTCTACAGAACTTCAAAACATATCTGGAGACTAATTTCTCTACAGAACTTTTAAACTTATCTGGAGACTAATTTCTCTACAGAACTTTTAAACTTATCTGGAGACTAATTTCTCTACAGAACTTTTAAACATATCTGGAGACTAATTTCTCTACAGAACTTTTAAACATATCTGGAGACTAATTTCTCTACAGAACTTTTAAACATATCTGGAGACTAATTTCTCTACAGAACTTCAAAACATATCTGGAGACTAATTTCTCTACAGAACTTCAAAACATATCTGGAGACTAATTTCTCTACAGAACTTCAAAACATATCTGGAGACTAATTTCTCTACAGAACTTCAAAACATATCTGGAGACTAATTTCTCTACAGAACTTCAAAACATATCTGGAGACTAATTTCTCTACAGAACTTCAAAACATATCTGGAGACTAATTTCTCTACAGAACTTCAAAACATATCTGGAGACTAATTTCTCTACAGAACTTCAAAACATATCTGGAGACTAATTTCTCTACAGAACTTCAAAACATCTGGAGACTAATTTCTCTACAGAACTTCAAAACATCTGGAGGCTAATTTCTCTACAGAACTTCAAAACATATCTGCAGAAATTAAAAACAAAAAAACGTTTTGGAGTGTCATTACTCTACAGAAATACACCTGTAGAAATGTAAAAACTACACAATTTTCTGGAGTCTCATTACTCTACAGAAATTCACCTAACAACCGTCTCCTCACGAAGGTGGGAGCTCATAAATGCGTCCTACCATACCAGCGGCCTAGTAATACGGGCAAACTAACTTAAAGGCACTTATAAACTGACCCTATGTGGGACTATGTGCTTTCAACTTACATGTACCGTATTTTCCGGTGTATAGGTCGCACCTTTTTATGGGTTTTTCAAGGCCTGCGACCTATACACCGGTGCGACCTATATATGGCTTATCACTTTCGGCTAAACAATTTTTTAAATCCAGCTCATTTCACAATTACGTTCATTTATTAAGGAAAAGTTCAGCTCAGACACATATTTGCTATAATTTTTATCAAACAAATAATTGTTTTTAAGTGTTAATCTTCTTAAAAGCCTTGCTGTGCGCTCCTGTAGCAGACATTTGCAGCAAAGCTAAACGTAGGTGCGACCTATACACCGGTGCGACCTATACACCAGAAAATACGGTACAATAATAACGCTGCAAAGAAAGGCACAGAAAATAACAGCGTTGCTTTAGCTTATAAAAAAAAACAATAACCGCAGATAGTCCACGGTAAATATTAGCCTATCAAAAGTAAACACAACTTAGGAGCCAAGATGGTGTAGTGGTTAGGGCGTTTGACTTGGGACCCGAAGGACGCGGGTTCTATGACTCGGCGGTCATTTCAACAAAGCGTTGTACAGGAGTCCGTGCGTGAACTGGATCGGAACCAGAACCCCCACAGACCACGGCTGACAAAACTTCACCTGAGTGCTTCCAACAGCGTGTAACAGAGTTGAAACGATAATAATCTCACAGCTTCAAATGATAAAAACATGCAGAATCTGCCTGTCTTGACACTTCCAGCCAAAATTATTATCCTTAGAGTTTAAAACTTGGATCCTAATATGCAAACATGACGTTACAGTTCATGAGAGACCACAGATATATCAATAAACTTTCAGAAAACACGTACGGCCACCAGATGTAAAGGATTATGAGGAGGTCAATATTAATACTGACCTCTTTACCTTAATTAATTTACTTATTCAGATTGAATAGTAATTTCACGGATTCTTTTCTTTTTCAGTTTACCCAATATTTCTGTGATCTTTATGATGGATAAATAAACAGAGCTATAGAGTGA
>JBBPBX010103319.1:0-11903 GCA_038048925.1 Garcialebias charrua | reverse complement strand
TATTTATATATTATATATATATATTATATATATATATATATATTTATATATATATATATATATATATATATATATATATATATATATATATATATATATATATATATATATATATTATATATATATATATATATATATATATATATATATTTATATATAGCCGGCAGCGTTATCAATATTTGCACTACACTGCCAACTGAAAAGTAACAAAAATGATCCTAAAAGGATGAAATTACAAAAATCAAAGGATTTATTTAATACTTTACGTACATATATTCTATTCGGCCACGAAATTAACAAAAAAGAATGATCTTTTAATCCCTAAGACCACTTTTAAATCTGAAATACACGGGCGTTTCGCCACCGCATTTATACATAAAAGTAACCCAAATACATAAAACTAACGACTCACCGTCGAATGGTCGACACAAAACACACAATAAAATCCTCCGGCCGCGTTAATTTGGCTTGAAACAGCGGGGTTCTCTGCGGATTTATCCATTAGTAACCCAGCACAACCAGCTGGACACAGAGTTAGCGTCCAGTTCACCTCTGACCCGGAAGATGTCAAGATTCTATAGGTAGTCAACAGATTTAATGAAAAGTAACTAAAATACATAAAACTAACGACTCACCGTCGAGTGGTCGACACAAAACACACAATAAAATCCTCCGGCCGCGTTAATTTGGCTTGAAACAGCGGGGTTCTCTGCGGATTTATCCAAGAAACCCAGCACAAGCAGCTAGCCACAGAATTAGCCCCTGAGTTCACCTCTGACCCGGAAGATGTCAAGATGGAATAGTCCATTTTTAGTAGGGGAATACAGAAATCGACCGGTTTTTGTATTGTGTTTTTAAGATCGTTTTCATCGTAACTATAATTATTTTTATGTTAAATGTACATTAACAAGCATTAGCAATGTTAGTGATGTAGGTGACTGGCCGGGGCGCGGCGGGGCCGGACCCCTGCAGATTTGGGACCCCAAGCAACGGCATCATTTGCTACATGGTAGATCCGTGTCTGTTCTCCCTCTGCTCCCCCTCCAACCCTCCCTCCTCTCTGCTCTTTACGGTGAGGGAGGAGAAAAAGGCAAAACAAGCAGCTACGGAGCCAGCATAAGAGCCTGTAATAAGTTTATTCGTTTTTACTGATAGATAATTAGTTATTAGCGGTACTGCATTTTAAATAAAAATAGCACAAATCCGCTTATGAATTATAAAAGTTAGTCAAACCACAAAAACGCTGACAAAAAGTTTAGGTCCACTGTAAGCGGATTAGTGCTTTAGCGGTCCCAAGCGTTCATATGCCCACCTTTGGCTAAACCCAATGACAACACTTTGGGCCTCAAAACAGAAGAACCTAAACTTTAACAGTGAACAAGAGGCAGGTCTTCACCACACACATCCTTCTTACTCATGGTTCAGTTGGAAATCTAAAAAAACGCTTAGCATGATGGGAAATACAACACAGCCACTCCCTTAACCAGTAAGGCAGTGGATTTTGTTGTCTTTCCTATAATGCTTAGCAGTATTTTAGTTTTGAAAACTAAAAAAAACGCTAAGCATGATGGGAAATACAACACAGCCACTGCCTTACTGGTTAAGGGAGTGGCTGTGTTGTATTTCCCATCATGCTTAGTGTTTTTTTAGTTTTCAAAACTAAAATACTGCTAAGCATTATGGGAAAGACAACAAAATCGTTGGTTACGTACTGTAACCCCAGATTATTTGAATGCAGGTGGAGCCCTTTAAGCCACGCCCTAGTGTCCACTAGGGCGTGGCTTAAAGGGCGACAGCCTGCATGAAATATAACTGCAAGACGCTGCATACAAGACGGGCTGTCACCGGGGGTTCACAGCAGGAGTGCAACCAGAAGTTGCGCAACCTTTTTTCACTCAAATTTTCACTCAACGGGGGGTAAAAGACATAAGACAGAAGTATAAACCAGGCTTAACACTTCAGTAAGAAGAAAAAGAAAAAAGTATCTCAATGTGAAAAATACATCAAAAGTATAGCAACACATTATTAGAAAGATAAAAACAAAACAAAAAAATCACCAGTGGCTGAGACATTCAGATAGAACTTCTGAAATAAGCCAGATGTTTTGAGGATTCACTTCTAAATTAGCTCCTGAAGAATATTGATGTGGGGCAGCTGCCTCGGACACAGACAGGTTATTCTCTGCTTTAAACTGCAGATTAACAATGAGTTTCTTCAGCGTACACATGTGGAGCAGGACTAATGCGCAGAGTGGGACCCATCTGGGGGGGCATCGCAAGAGTTGGATGCAGAACATCTTTTCAACTGAGAAGATGGAAAATGAGATGGAGGATCATCTGTTTACAGCAGTTGTTCTGCTCTCAGAATGATTTTAATTAAAGTGCTTCAACACCTCTCCACCGGCCCCTTAGTGACCCAAATCCTCAGAGGATGAATCCTCCCACAGGCCGCTGCTCTCCGAGGTCGGTCTGC
Source organism: Garcialebias charrua (assembly GCA_038048925.1). NCBI lineage: Eukaryota > Metazoa > Chordata > Actinopteri > Cyprinodontiformes > Rivulidae > Garcialebias > Garcialebias charrua. The sequence goes on along the minus strand of JBBPBX010103319.1, from coordinate 9,431 downwards.
ATCTGTGCTGGACTCCCAGGTGAACTGGACTCTTGTCCTCGCAGGGTCACCCTCCATCTGTCCGCACGAAGCAACAAAACAACAGAAACCTATGCAGCGTTTTCTTCTAAAAGCGGCATGTTTCAGAGCGAAAGCTTCAGGTCGGTGTGTCACTGGGAGAACAATCACCATTAAAGCAAACGTAAGTCGTTTGTGTTTCGAATAAATGTTGCAAAGACGGAATACCGGAAATGAGAATGCTTTAATCCACTGAGCCGTGTTGGGATGCTGTCATTGGTCTGCTGCGTGCAAGCTCCCTCCACGGCCCTCGCCTTTATGGCACACACACACACGCACTCATAAACGCATGCACACACATAAACACACACACACACACACACACAAAGGCACCCCCCCGTCCTCTCTGTGATGCGTCCGTCTCTGTAACTGTTAATCCAGCTGCCTTTGAGTATTGTTGCACGTTTTATTGCAATTTGATGAATTCCCAACGGATGGCAGGAAACTTCAGATTTTAAAACAATCCACTTTGGGTTTCTGGACAGCAGCTTGTGGACCTGAGGTGGACCTGAGGTGGACCTGAGGTGGACCTGAGGTGGACCTGAGGTGGACCTGAGGTGGACCTGAGGTGGACCTGAGGTGGACCTGAGGTGGACCGGAGCTCCACGGGGTTCTGCTGAAGCCAACGATGAGGGCCCGTCCAACCCTGCTGCCCCTCGCCCTCTGCCTCGGTAGGAACGCTCCTGTGCTCTCTAGATGTTTGTTCTGGACTCTCTGATGGACGATTTCAAGTCTTACACTCTGTTGAAGGTTTTTATTTTGTGTTATTTAACTGGGCTGGATCAGAGTGACGAGATCTGAAGGGGCCGAGAAAGCTTGAAATCTCTGTCTGATCTGAAACCAAGGAGAAAAAGTTATTTTGTTTTTATAAAATACGTATAAACAAACAAACAGATTGTTTTTGTCTCTGCTGTGTGTGTATATATGTGTGTGTGTACATAAGCCAAAAATGTTACTATTAAATTGTGTGGAGTTGGGACGAAACAATAAAATTGCAACATTTGTGTGATTCATGACTGATGCCCATGTGTAGAATGAGTTTTTAATTTTTATTTTAATAGTAGCAGTAGTTTAATATTTAAACTACCGGTACCCTCTTCATGCCAGGATGTCTTCACTGATGTTTCTCAAAAAGGGGTTAAATTAATGAGAAGATTAATAAATAAATCTCAGCTTCATAGCTGTAGAACAGCGGTTGTATAGCACCACACATGCAGACTAGGAGGATCAAAATACTCCTGCTGGATTAACCACCATGTGCAAAACTGACAACAGCGTAAAGATTGGAAACAAAAAAATATATAACTCTGAGTGAGTTAAACTATCAAAACTCAGGTCATTCAAAGATTTATCTACAGCAGGTTGGATGTTTACTGTTCCTAACAATTCAACAAAACTCACATTTATGATTTATCTCGTTGTTTTGTTCTTTTGATTCAGCGTCTTGGCGCTCACATGGACTAAAACAGAAAATGTTCAACACACCCGGAACAAAACCTCACAAGTTAAAACCCAAACCTCCTCAACTACTGGTGCATAAAAATTGACAACACCTGTAGACGTTTCCCCAAAGGTTTTATCCTCTGACGTGCATCTAAAGAATAAATAGGAGCTGATCAATGTGCTCAGAAAGCCTTTAGATGATTTGTCCTTCACAGATTTGGGCTTTGTGGCTGTATAATCTCCCTGGATGAATGGAATTACAACATATTTCTGTATTTGTTTGATCCATCTTAGCACCAGATGGACCGTGTCTCTATAAACACGTTCATGTGTGTGTGTGTGTGTGTGTGGATGCTGCAGTTTTGTTCTCCTGTATGTTTGGACAAAACGTTCTTGATTTCAAGTGAAAATCTGTTTTTCTCTCGTGTTTTCCTCTGCAGCTTTGGCCCCGGTGTGTTTCGGAGCAGCGATCCCGATGGCGTGCGGCTCCATCTACAAGAGCTTCGCTCAGTGTTTGCTCGCTCTCGGGGACAGTTTGGTAGAAACACAAAAAGAGCAGGACACTCAGGACATCGACTCGATCTGCAGGTGTGTGTTACGTGTAAACCGTTCACTCAGACTACATACTTTCATTTTGACACAACTCCTTCAACTTGGTGATTTGAACCAACGGCTCAAAATGAACTTTTACAGTTTGTGCCCTGCACATTTTTTGGTCTGGTCTTCATTTGCTGACACTACAGGCAGCTCCTCTTCTCTTTACACAATACTGTATATACCGGTAATGAAATATTCATCTAATGTTGCTTCTCTAAAGGAGTTTCTATTCTGGCACCTGTACTTGTAGAGTGATGATGCCAGCAGAGGCGCCTACAGAAAGTCTCACAGAGGGGGCCAGATGCGGGGGGCACTGTTAATCTTGGGGTGGCATCCTGAAACCAAAAGCTGTGACAGCCTTTAAGGACTTTTATTACTCGCTTCTGTTTCGCCTATAGAAAATACTGTAATATAAGAGGTGAAGAATTGGCCTCTTATTGCTGTGTAAGAGTACAGGTACTGTCAGAATTACTGAACCGTACCATCCACCAGAATGTAAGAATGTATACAGAGTTACCTGTTACCAACTTACTTAATTATATCACGGGTTCTCTTCTTTTTTGGATTAAACAATAAATTATGTGACCAGAATGAGATGTAAATGACATTAAACGTTAATTATAGTTGACCCATCAAGGAGATGCGGCCTTTTATTTAACAAATCGTTAAATTTAACATTATAACATGTGCACTTTGATTGAATGATCAGATTTTCCTATAACGTGACATCAAACAGCTGAAATCATGCGTCCATAACTCCTACTACTGTACTCGATGTGTATTTTAGGAACAACAGAATAAAGTTATGAGATGTAATTATATCTGAAGGCAATTTTTCTTAAGTTGTTACTGGCAAGATAAGAGGAGGATAGTAAGAAGGAGTGGAAGAAAAGGAAGTTTATCTGAGGAATAAATTCAACCAGAACATTGCACACCCTCCGGGCGACATCCGCTGAACACCAATCCACTTTAGTAAAACAATCAGCAACTCATTACCTTGTGACAACAGTCCTTCTGGTAAAGAGAGGGTTTCTAGCCGTGGACGTAAAAGGTTCGTTGGTCCAGTTAGGTCCAAAACCGGTCTCCAACGTGTTTACACTTTCAGCGTTCCAGTGTCCGCGTTAATCGGACCAGAGTAATGGCAAGTAGTTCCGGTTTGATTTTCAGAATAAAATAGTCCTCAAAAGGAAAATTCATTCAAAGTTTGGAGCTTTGAGCTCGGGTCAGACTTATAGCACGCGTGCCATAAATCCTTAGCGGGCGGCCGTGGTGTAGTGGTAATGGCAGTCGACCCCTGATCGGAAGGTTGGAGGTTCGAATCCCGCATCCGCCCACCATCTGTCGTTGTGTCCCTGGGCAAGACACTTAACCCAGAGTTGCTCCCGGTAGGTCTGGATGGCGCCTTGCAAGGCAGGCTACCACTACCGGTGTATGAATGTCTGAATGAATGGGTGGATGGCTGGTATTGTAAAGCGCTTTGGGGCTCCTCACAGGGGGCTGGAAAGCGCTATATAAATAAGCTCCATTTACCATTTAGCTGCTGACGTGGTCTTTGACTCAATGACCAGCGTTCATACAGCTTTAGGAGAAACATCACATCTCAGCGTCTCCCATAGAACTGAAAAGTTCCAGGAAGTGGAGGCTTTTATAGAGGGCTTGACTTCGGTGACTTGCTTCTTCCCGATTGGTTAGTCAACCAGGAAGTAGGAGTATTTTAGTGGAAGGACAAGGGGTTTAGTAGCCGTTTTCGCACTGCACAGCCCTCCCCGGCCCAGCTCGTCCCGGGTTGCCCCTAAGCCCAGCCTGGCCCGCCCCCGCTCATTTCGCAGTGTGCGGAGAGCCGCCTTGAAGTGGGTGGGGAGTTCTTGTGTGCACGCGTTCTTGTGTGCGCGCTTGGTGTTATTTACGTTCTAAAATGAGCTGATTTGTAATCGTTTATTAACAAAAATTAAACTCAGAAACACTAATATTTATATTCAGCTAACACATATTTTTTTAGGCGTTTCTGTAGTTATATTTTAATGAAATTCAGCTCGAGCTGAAAGGCGGAAATGCTCTGTATGGGTGCGCGCTTCATGTTATTTACGTTCTAAAATAAGCCGATTTGTAATCAGGTATTAACAAAAATTAAACTCAGAAACACTAATATATATATTCAGCTAACAATTTTTTTTCAGGCGTTTCTGTAGTTATATTTTAATGAAATTCAGCTCGCGCTGAAAGGCGGAAATGCTCTGTATGGGTGCGCGCTTCGTGTTATTTACGTTCTAAAATAAGCTGATTTCGTAATCAGGTATTAACAAAAATTTTACTCAGAAACACTAATATATATATTCAGCTAACAATTTTTTTAGGCGTTTCTGTAGTTATATTTTAATGAAATTCAGCTCGCGCCGAAAAGGCAACTGCGAACAAGACGAACCCGGGTTAGAAGCCGGGTCGGGCCGTGCTGGAGGGCTGTGCAGTGCGAAAACGGCTTATTATAAGTCAGAAGAGGAGAGGGTTGTTTAGAGAAAATGTTTAGAAGGGAGCAGAATACAGACGCCAGATTTATGATTAAACTGATTACTGTTTCTAAACAAATACTGAAAGTTCAATTTGACATATCCTTGACTTGGACGGTCTTTGATTATCAAAATATTGAAAAATAACAAAGATCAATGCAATAAACACATGGTTATTCTTTTGATATATTTGAACTAGAACAAATAAAAGTCTCTTGGTGATTTAATTTGTGTCTTTGTTTCAAATTAATGGAATACACAGTGTCCACTGTCTTTGTCTTGAAGGTTTTCAAGAAAAGTTGTCTCACTGAGAGTTTACAGAGACCAAGGTGTATCACTACAGCTGGATTGTCACAGTACCACTGAATATAAATATATTTAATTCAATGTTTATGAAAGGAGGGATGGGGTGCATTAGATCTGTTTCTGATAGAGCAGCAATCTTCTAACTTTCTAACACCTCAGCAAATACAGAACTCCACCATTATGACAGGTTTTAACGCCACTTGGGTCAGTAAGGGTTAAACACAGCAGTAATATTCACATCAAACTGGACAAATCATCAGCTGTTCGCCTACCTGGATGAAATAAATACAGTTTTTATTGCAGCCTATGGCAGAATCACCAGCAGTAGGGGTGTAACGGTACGCTAAAATCACATTTCGGTTCAGTTCAGTTTCAAGGAGGGCTCGGTTTGGTTAATTTTCAGTACAAAAAAAAAAAAAAGGCCAAAATGAAGACTTAGAAAATGTTTATTTTGAAAATATGCCAAGTAAACAATACGTTTGTATAAAAATAAATAAAAGCAACCCATTTGGATGATATTTTAAATAAACAGCACTCTTTACAATAAATAAACTATACTAACAATAATAAAATCTTAATAAATAAAATAACAGTCAGAACCAGAACAATAAGCAGCAACAGACTGTTTACAATCTAACTAATCAAGTTTTAAGTTTTTGTCCAAAAAAATCAACTTGTCCACATTTTCTGCTAAAAGCAGATCTAGTTGTAGTGACAATATGACAAGTGACCCTGTGCACAAAGTTTTGTCCAACCTCATGTACCACACGTGATGTGAACAACCATAAAGATGCCTTGACCTTGAATATCTCCCGCGGTGGAGAAAACCCGCTCACTAGCAACAGAGCACCCTGTACTCACGAACCTCTTCTTGGACCTGCTCCCACATGTCCCTGGAAAAGCTCAGAGTTCAGTCATCACAGACTTCTCAACTGGAGGTGATCTGGTGGATGATTTCCCTGAAGAGGAACTCAGTGACATCCTCAGACTGCAAACAACACAAAGAGGTAAAACAAATAGAGTTAATAATAATAATAATATAATAATAATCTTTATTTGTATAGCACCTTCCTACAATGCCTTGCATTGACCAAGGTGCTTAACAGGATAGAAAATATAAAATCAGGTACAATAAATCAGTGAAAATAGAAATAAAAACAGCAGGAATAAAAGGAGGCAGTGGAAATAAAAATGCTTCATACAGTTCTAAAATACCAAAAGTAATAAAAGTTACAGATTGAAAACTTTTTTGAACAAGTGGGTCTTCAGTCTGGTTTTGAACAGAGTCAGATCAGAGGTGACACGCAGCTCAAGGGGGAGGCTGTTCCAGGCTTTTGGGCCGGCAACAGAAAAGGACCGGTCTCCCCATTGAGCGAGGCACCTCCAGCAGGTGTTGACTGGCAGATCTTAAAGCTCTGCCGGGCTGATGGACTTTCAAAAGTTCTGAGAGGTAGAGAGGTGCAAGACCATTCAGAGCTTTGAAAACAAACAGCAGCAGCTTGAACTGTATCCTGAACTGAACCGGGAGCCAGTGTAAAGAGGACAGGACAGGAGTGATGTCTAATTCACTTAAATAAAAAAGTGAATTAGATCATAATAATGCAATAATAACAATAATGAAAAACCATTACCTCTTCTTGAATGGTCATCGTTTCTGTTATGAGGCGGTTGAATCTCTCTGTCATCATCCTCATCCTCATCATTATCAGAGCTTTAATCTGCTCCAGGGCTCGTTGACGATCAGTTTTGATCTTTTTCATAAAGTGCTGCTACAACTTTTTGGTTGAAGTGTTGACTTGGTGGATGTTGTAGCGGGGATCAATAACTTTAAAGCTGGCACATCAACAACAGAATTCGGACGTAGATCCAGAGATTTAAAAACTCCTACACCTTGTGTTACTGATTTGGACCGATCTACATTAGTTAATAAAAGTTGTTTAAATGTTGCTACTGCTATCGATCTTTGCAATAAGCTGCTTTTCTCGCTTGTAAGAGACTTTCTCGCTTGTAAGAGACGTTCACATTCGGATGATGTCGTTTCAAGCTCACTAACAAGTTAGACGTGTTGCCTGCGGCAGATCCAGTCTCCGTGAAACAACGTTGACACACAGCTCTGGATTTGTTCACGTCTTTTAACAAGAAAGCCATAATGTTCCCAAACAGGAGACCGCAACAAGAAGCTATAGGCTACTAATGCTACGCGTGCTGCAAGATAATAGCGCCGTGCTGAAACACGCTTAGGAACTTTAATTCTGCAGCACATGATTGTGCATGAGATTTCTCGTTAATAAAATTTAAAGAGGGAAAAAAAATTGAAACGGTTCAATACGTGTACCGGTACACCACTAACCAGCAGTGATTCACCTGCAATGCTCTCTTGGGTGGCCTGTGCTCCCCCCCAACACACACACACTTCACCCTTACCCACTCCACATGCATATGTCTGATGTCATCTGTGTGTTGCTTTTTTGAACAGAGGTTGTTTATGCAACTTTCACAGTGTGCAGCAACTCTCATGAGGCTGCAGCCTCAGGTACCAGTCTACCCATGATGCTGTTTGTGTTTCTTTTGACAGGCTATACTGAAATTAAATATCATTGTGCTTTTGTGCAATGAAAATAAATTCTGATTCAGTGTCTTTCTACTTAAAAAAAAAATAACATTTGAAATGACACCAAGTTTCATTGTTTGGTAGCTTTTTCCTCCACAGAAGATCAATTTTTATTTCTTTGTCTGCTGTTTGCCATCACAGAAGGGAGTGCAAGACTGGAAGGCTTGAAACACTCTTGCACAGAAAACTAAAAATAGTTTTCAAAATTGGCCATTCTTTGTCCATTAATTCTGCACGTTTAGGTTTAAATATGATTATTTTTCTCATTTGTTGCAGCGAATGCCGTCACATACTCACTCTGAACCACAACAACTGCATCCAAGTTGAAGATAACTTGAATTATTTTTTATTGTTGCTGGCAGGTCTTGTGAAACTTTCTTAAACCTTAACTTAAAGGTGCAGTCTGCAGTTTCTGTAGAACGCAGCACTTAGAAAAATTTTCAACAGGCAAAGCATTCTGATCCCTCCCCCTCAGAGCCATATATGGCTCTGCTCCCCCTTGCTCTGCTGAAATTCAAATTCAAGCTCTGTTTTTATTGGCTGATTCAAATTCAAGCTCTGTTTTTATTGGCTGGTTAACGGCGGGTCACTGTGGCTTTTTAGAAATGCTTTTAGTAACACCTGGAGAAGCAAGGGGACTATAGTTTTTTCAAAGATTACTTTGTCTAACATCAGTCTGTCAGGAGATAGTGACAAAGTGAAGAAATATGTTAAAAATATATTTTTAGAAAACTTACAGACTGCACTACAGAAACTGCAGACTGCACCTTTAAACACAGATCAACTCGTGTTCTCCAGCCTTAAAGATGCTCTCTAAGTGTCCTTGGGTGTCCTGAAAGGCGCTTTTAAATAAAATGATTATTATTATTATATTATTATTAAAAATGCTCACAGAGCTGCTCCCATCACATTCCTGCACCAACATCTTTTGTTCTGGTTCCTCACAGGTCCTGGAACGAGTTCCATGTCTGCGCCAACTCAGCCCTGGCCGGTTGTCCCGGGGAGGCAGCTGCCATCTGGGAGTCCCTGAGACAGGAGTCCAGGAAGACGCAGTTCTCTGGGAACCTGTACGCCATGTGCGCCAGCCGCAACACCCTCGCCTCCAGCACTCCGCCCGCTCCTCAGAGCTCTCCCACCTCCGACCAGACCAACCAGGAGACCCTGAAGGGTCGGACGCAGAGGAGCGGCCCGGCCTCCATCACGCTGTTGATGCCGGCGCTGCTCGCCCTCCTGAGGAGCTAGTCCACCCACAAACAGACTCTCATGCAGCCTGCTTGAACTAGATATGCTACTTGTCTGAGACAGAGTGTTGTCTATGAGAAATGAACTGTTGTTGAGGATGCAGCCGTAATTTTGTTCTCATGAGATCTCAACCTGAATCCGTTTTCTGGGCGCCTGAAGCAATAAATGTTTCACCTGAGGGACGCCGGCTGCTCGTCTGTTTGCTGCTCAAACACACAGTCAGGTTCATCACGGTCACTAATCAACCAGGTACAATGGGTTTTATGCAAATACGTTTTACTTCCAGTTACAGGTAGTCCTCGACTTACGACGTAGATCCGTTCCTACACGGCGTCGTAAACCGATTTTTGACGTAAGTCGGAATATACGTACATACTGCACCATATACATGTACAGTACTGTATTACCAAGCACTTAGCCTATTCTAACACAGTACCCTACATAATTATCAAAAAACACATACGTTTGGGAGCCATAATAAAGGGAAAAAAGAGTTAATGGCCTACTGGGATGCTGGTGATGCCGTTCTCCTCGGACCATCCGCCATATTCCGTTTCCGACGTAAAACCACGTTCACAGTACAGTACTGTACAGTATTCCACCGCCGTTGCACCGCGTACAGTACAATATTTTCCGCCGCTGCACCGCGTACAGTACAATATTTTCCGCCG
>JBBPBX010103316.1:0-11903 GCA_038048925.1 Garcialebias charrua | reverse complement strand
GGAGATGTCTGACAAATTTGATGTCTCGCAGTCCTCAGCGCACAGGATCATCATGGAAGTACTGAAGGCCATTTTGCACAATGGGACACACCTTCATCCCCTGGCCTAACAAATTGATGCTGTGGTGATGATTGTCATCATGGCAGCCTGCCTTCTGCATAACCTCTGCATTGGGGCTTCACCAGTGTGCCAGGATCACCCAAACGGCTGTCCAAGGCAGGATGAAAATGACTAAATTACTCGTTACTGTGATGTGTGGATGCTGTACTTGTATTAGCTTGTCATAACTTGTCAAAAAATGTTCTAGTGTTGTTATAGTGCTGTTTTGATTAAATGTGTTTATCTGACATGCCACTCTCTCGCTGTCATTTATATCTGTGTGGATAAACCACGCCAAAAACATAAGCTGGTATAGGTAAACACATTTTACAGCTTCAAAAACCAGCTGCAAAACTTAGTTTCCCACAACAATAACACCTGCTTAAAAGTCAGTGCTTAAATAAAGCATTTCTATGTAGTAATTTTAAAACTCTGCCCGATGGTGTGCAGAACATGAGCACTAGTTTCTCTGCAAGTACATCGGTTTCCAAAAATATTGATGAAAAACTATGCAGTGCATCATGACAAATTGTCGTGTTTGAATACCAGAGGTGTTCCTCTTTTACACTGAATTTACTTTCAATCTAAGTAGTTTATTTTCATTACCTGCTTTCCTTTATTCTACTGAAAAACCACACTTATTGTGAAGTAAGACAAGAATTTGTGCATTTGTTATTTCAAATTGTTTTTAATAACGTATTAATCCAAGATGGCGCCTTTGTTGATGGTACGCCGTCTACATGCTCTCCTGTACTTTTTACTGTTGTTCGTGTTCTGCCTTTTTTTCATCGACGATGCATCCTCGCTCCTGGTCTATGATCGCTCAACTCTTCTAAGTCTCCAAGACTCGCTGATCAACACACCGGCTACTGGCAAATATGGACATTTCAAGCCTCCTCCACCTCCACCTTTCTTGGCGTCTGTTCCTGCGTACCTACTACGCAACACGACCACGTTGCCTCGCAACAAGCGGCGCAGAAGACGCGGTACGAGGGCAGGCGTTCTGGTGAGGTTTAAAAAGTATCTCTCGTCTCACAACACGCCGACGGCTGACTTACCTCCTGAATTCAGCGTCTTTGATGTCCGTCGCTCCTTTGCCCGCCGCAACAGATGCCTTGTTGCTATCAATCATGACGCCAGCGATCAGTTTCCATCTTGTGCCCCCGTGAGGGCTGTGGAGCGAGGCTGCGTTAAACAGTACCTCCGCCCGCTCGCTCGAGCTGAGAGTGACGTAACTGGCTGTGTTCCTGTACGGTCAGCACTGTTTAACGCCAGATCAATCACAAATAAAACTTTTATATTAAGTGATTTGATCTCCACTCATCGTCTGGATCTGTTTTTGATCACGGAAACCTGGCAGAAATCTGGAGACAACAGCTGCTTCTCTGAACTCCTCCCACCTGGCTTCTCTTATCTGAGCGCTCCGCGTGGATCTGGAAGAGGGGGGGGGCCTGGCTGCAGTTTTCAATGAGGCGTTCAGGTACCGATTGTTGCCTCAGAAAAATTACTCCAGTTTTGAAAGCATGATTTTTGTGCTGGAATCTGCAAAACCTATTCTGTGTGGCCTCTTTTATAGGCCCCCACAATACAACAAAAACTTTCTCAGTGAGTTTTCAGAACTACTGGCTGACCTAATGCCAAAGTTTGACTCTTGGCTTTTCTGTGGGGACTTCAACGTGCACACCTGCTGCCCAAGTAATCAGCTTGGATGTGAGTTTCAGGACCTCCTGGACTCTTTCAACCTGTCACAGTCGGTCTCGGGGGCCACACACAGTCAGGGTCATACACTCGATTTAATTATCTCCCACGGCCTTCAAATACCTGCTGTGGAGATCCTGGACACCTGTATTTCAGACCATTTTCCCATCTTATTCGAATTTTTCACCTCTCCTGCACCGAAGGCTATTCTCCCAGCACGTTTCTGTCGCTCTATCACCCCATTAACTCCAAGTGAGTTCACTGATGCCTTTAAGAGCACTGAATTTTGCTCTGCTGTCAGCCTGGACCCATCTCTACATCCTGAGGACTTCATCAGCTCCTTCCATCACACCTGCACGACGATCTTGGACTCCATCGCTCCTCTCAAACAGGCATCTTCAAAGAACAAACCTTCACCATGGCTCAACGAAACGACGCGAGCTCTTCGACAACGTTGCAGAAAAGCAGAACGAAAATGGAAGCGCGACCGGCTTCATGTATCTCAAGGAATACTGAGAGACTGTCTCTGTGAGTATCATAATGCTGTGAAACAGGCCAAGTCACAGTACCTCTCCAATTTAATCTCCACCAGCTCCAACCGGCCGAGGACGCTTTTCAGCACACTCCAGTCTGTCATCAACCCATCTGTCAATGTTCTGAAAACTGCCACACAGTCTACCTGCGATGACTTTCAGAGCTATTTTGTCAACAAAATAGACTCTATCAGGCAGAACATTGTCAGTTCATCCAACACCATCCAGTCTTGTGCGTCTGCAATAACCACAGCTGTTTTTGACCAGTTTGACCTGGTTTCACTGCCTCACCTCACCAAGGTGGTTCAGCAGATGAAACCAACTAACTGTTCTCTGGACATCATTCCCTCTAAAATGTTCAAACAGTCCTTTGATGTAATTGGTCCTTGTGTTTTGTCATTTATTAACAGCTGTCTATCTTCAGGTTTTGTGCCATCTGCTTTCAAACATGCTGTGGTCAGGCCTCTTCTCAAAAAACCAGGCCTAGATCCTACAGCTCTCTCTAATTTCAGACCAGTTTCACATCTGTCATTTCTATCAAAGGTCCTGGAAAAGATTGTTTTTATTCAACTTCAATCTTTTCTAGAACTCAACAACCTGTTTGAAAAATTTCAGTCAGGTTTTCGAGCTCGTCACAGCACTGAATCTGCACTGCTCAAAGTACAGAATGACATTCTTCTGTCTCTGGATGCAAAAAACCCTGCACTGCTGGTGATGTTAGACCTCTCAGCAGCTTTTGACACCGTCGACCATCAGGTTCTAATCAACCGCTTGTCTCAGCAGGTTGGCCTCCAGGGAGCTGTGCTTGAGTGGTTCAAATCTTACCTGTCTGGGAGAACTTTTTCTGTCATGATAGGCGACCTGTCCTCCTCTTCATCAACCCCTCTGACCTCTGGCGTACCACAGGGATCTATTCTAGGGCCAGTCCTCTTCTCTCTTTACATGCTGCCATTAGGATCAATCATTGCACGTCATAACCTGTCTTTTCACATGTATGCAGACGATTTACAAATCTATCTGCCAGTCACTCCCAACCCCTCACTCAGTTCAAACACTCTTGTCAACTGCTTAAATGACATTAAGCACTGGCTCTCTCAAAACTTCCTCCACCTAAACACAGATAAAACTGAATGCATTTTATTTGGTGCACCTGATGACACCAGCAACATCCTTCCCAGTCCCAGTGTTGGTTTTCCCCTCCCCCATTTCAACCCGGTGGTCAGAAATCTTGGAGTGCAGCTTGACTCCAACTTAAAGCTTGATAAACAGATCAGTTCTGTTGTCAAGACCAGCTTCTTTCAGCTCCGACTGCTCTCCAAAGTCAAGTCATTTCTCAGCCGTGCTGATCTGGAGAAGGCCATCCATGCCTTTGTGACCTCCAGACTTGATTATTGTAATGCTTTGTATGTTGGTATTAATCAATCCTCCATCTCCCGATTACAGCTTGTACAGAACTCTGCCGCGCGCCTTTTGACCAACACACGAAAATATGAACACATCACTCCTGTCCTGTCCTCTTTACACTGGCTCCCGGTTCAGTTCAGGATACAGTTCAAGCTGCTGCTGTTTGTTTTCAAAGCTCTGAATGGACTTGCACCTCTGTACATCTCAGAACTTTTGAAAGCCCATCAGCCCGGCAGAGCTTTACGATCTGCCAGTCAACACCTGCTGGAGGTGCCTCGCTCAAGGTACAAACAATGGGGAGACCGGTCATTTTCTGTTGCCGGCCCTAAAGCCTGGAACAGTCTCCCCCTTGAGCTGCGTGCCACCTCTGATCTGACTCTGTTCAAAACCAGACTGAAGACACACTTGTTCAAAAAAGCTTTCAGTGTGTAACTTTTATTACTTTTGGTATTTTAGTATGTAGCATTTTTTATTTCCATTGCCTTTATTTCCTCTAGTTCAAATAAGCTTCCAGTGTGCAACTGTTATTACTTTTGGTATTTTAATATGTAACATTTTTTATCTACATTGCCTTTTTATTTCCTCTTGTTCAAAAAGTTTTAGTTTGTAGCATTTTTTATTTCCATTGCCTTCTTTTATTGCTGTTGTTTCTTATTCTATTTTCATTGATTTATTGTTCCAGTTTATTCATCTTTTTATCCTGTTAAGCACCTTGGTCAATGCAAGGCATTGTTGGAAGGTGCTATACAAATAAAGTTTATTATTATTATTATTATTATATATATGTATATATATATATATATATATATATATATATATATATATATATATAATATAAATAAATAAATAAAATTGAAATTAACAAATCTAGACCCCGACACACACACACCCGTCCCCAAATGTGCTGTTGGTGTGTGTTGTTGTAAAGTGCACTTAAAAAGGAAAGAGAAGGAGCAAAGGCTGGCATTATACCAGTTTCCCCTCCACTCCAACTCTAACCCAGACCCTTATTGTCTAAATGCATAATTGTGAGTGAGCATAGGCACAGGGGGCGAGAGTGATGCCATCCCGCCACCCATAACCATAGTGCTCATTCCATTCCCTATATGTGACTTTTATGAGGATGTTTATGAGTGAATGTCTAAGGTGTATAATAAAATTGAGTCCCAGGTGGTTCTGAACAACAGAGGTGTAAAAACGTTGCAGCACACCCGAGTCTCAAAATCCCTACATGTATTAATTTGAGATGAAGAGGGCGGAGGTGCGTGGTGAGGGATGGGGAGAAAATATCTGCAGGAACAATGCTCCCGCAGCGAGTCAGCTCCCCCGCTGACCCAACATACCCCCCCCAGTTCGCCAAGGTCCACCCAAGGAGCGAGGCAAAAGAAACACCTCTCCGATCGCCAGGCCATTGAGTCCAAGACCAGAGAGGGACACGGCCACGAGGGCCGCCAACAGCAGAACCAACAGCCCACATCCACCAGGGCCGCCACGACCCCTACGAACCGCAGTCAGCCCGCCGCCCAAGAAGACACAAAATCCCACATGGACGACAGGGCCAAGAGCGCCCGCCTATCCGCCGACAGAGCCAGGAAGCTCCGAGAGCGGGCCCTAACCAGGGCCCGCACACCGGCCATGCATAGTCCCAGACCATCATCAAGGACATCTACCTAGTCCCCATCCCAGAAGAAATACTACACCCACCCTTCATACTAACAACTTTCAGAACACATAACACACTAGACACCCAGGCTGGGTTAACCCGCCCCCTCCCATTGGCCACCAGTCACGCTCCCAGACACCCAACCCCCCGCACACGAATCCCCAACCCACCAGCGAGCCGAGGGCCCCCGGCCAGAGCCGGGCACCAAAGCGCGAGCCAGCCCGGCGACCCGCCCGCCAGAGCCCAAGACCCCCGATCCCCACCAGGCCCAAGCCCGGGGACGACACGCCCCCAGAATCCCAAGCCCCGGCGCCCACCCCGAAACCACCCCAGCACAGCCGGGTCACCGACCGGCGACCCATGACCGCCGCCACCGACCACCCGAGGGCCCGCATGCCGCCCCCAGCAGACATCCCCCAGAACCCCCGGTCTTCCCCAGGTCGAAGGCAGGGTCCTCCCCGCCCAAGCAGCCCCAACCCCCGGCGCCCCAAACCCCAACCTCCCCCCACACCAGCCCCAATGCCCCACAAGGCCAGATCCCAGACCCCCCACCCTCACTACGTAACTGAGCCGATCAAAGAATGCCAGATAGATTGATCCGATGTGTCGGCAGATGCTGTTTCAAGACTAATATGATCTAACAGAAGATTTTTATACTGATTAATGCTAAGATTATTTTTATTTTTCCAATTTAATAGTATGGTTTTCTTTGCGATGCATAAGGCAGTGAAAAGCATACAGGATGTATTTTTTTCTAGTATAACATCTTCAAAGATACCCAATAAGCAAACAGATGGAGAGAGTGGGATATTACATTTCAAACATTTAGACAAGTCTTCACATACCTGTACCCAGAACCTCTGAACGGGTGGACAGAACCAGAGTGCGTGAATATAATCATCAGGTATATTGCCTTTGCACTGTGAGCAGTTGTTAGATGGTGTAAAACCCATCTTAAACATTTGCTGACCTGTATAATGTACTCTATAGAGAACCTTATATTGTATTAATTGTAAATTGGAGATTCTAGTCAATTTAAATGTATTTAAACATACTTGAGACCAGGTTTTTTGTTCAAAGTTGATTGATAAATCTGACTCCCATTTTTCAACAGGTAGTGTTATCGAGTCATCGATTCTAGACAATTTTTTGTATATTTTAGATAATAATTTGGGGGGTTGAAGATTAATGAACTCTAACACACATGTTGGTGTTTCCAACAATGTTTTATTAAGCTTAAATTTCTTTTTTACAATAGACTTAATTTGTTGGTATTGTAGGAAATATTTATTATCAATGTCATATTGTATTATTAATTTATTGAATGGAATAAAGTCTATACCCTCAAATATGTGTTCCAGACATTCAATTCCTTTCATTCTCCAACCTGGGAAATTTAACATATTATTTTCTTGCTGTATGTCAGGATTGTTCCAGAGAGGCATATGTCTGCATGGGAACAGTGAAGACTTTGTCATTTTCAGATACTCCCACCATGCTGTCAGAGATGAGCTAATATTGATACTTTTAAAGCAGACATGTCTTTTTAAATCTGTACTGATAAATGGTAGATACGAAATCCTAATATTATTACATAAAGTTTGTTATATCTATCCAAGTTTCATCTAGTGCATTCGGTTTTAACCACTTTGATATATATTGTAACCTGTTGGCTAAATAGTAGTAATAAAAGTTTGGAAGTTCTAATCCTCCGGTATCTTTAGATTTCTGTAATGTTTTTAAACTAATACGTGGAGTTTTATTTTTCCAAAGGAATTTAGATATAGAAGAGTCCAGGGACTTAAACCATTCAGTTGAAGGTTTATTTGGAATCATTGAGAATAAATAATTTATTCTCGGCAGCACCATCATTTTTACTGAGGCAACTCTTCCCATAAGTGATATGGGTAGAGATCTCCATCTAGTAAGATCGTCTTCAATTTTCTTTAATAGTGGGATATGATTCAATTTTATTAAGTCTTCCAATTTAGGAGAGATATTAACACCCAAATATGTAATGTTACCTGATTGTAGTCTTTCATTGAGAGAATTATTAAACACGCAATTTATTGGAAGGACTGTAGATTTTGTCCAATTTATAGAATAATCAGAGACTTTTGAGAACGAGTTTATTAGTTTGATAACATTAGATATTGAGTTTCCTGAGTTATCAAGAAAAAGTAAAACATTGTCAGCATAAAGACTAATTTTATGTTCTATGTTTCTACACTTTATGCCTTTAATATCAGCACTTTGCCTTATTGCTGCTGCTAAAGGTTCAATAAAAATAGCAAATAATGCTGGTGAAAGTGGGCAACCTTGCCTGGTTCCCCTCTGTAAACAGAAGCTTGAGGATATTTGATTATTTGTCCTGACGCACGCTGTTGGTGAGCTATTTAATATTTTTAACCAGTTGATGAAGTAGTTCCCAAATCCAAATTTATTTAAGGTAGCAAATAAGAAATTCCAATTTACTCTATTGAATGCTTTTTCTGCATCTAAGGACAACATAGTTGTTTCTATATTTTTAAAATATGAATACTCTATTACATTATATAATCTGTGATTGTTTGTGTTCGATTGTCTTCCTTTTATGAACCCGGTTTGGTCTGGATGTATAATAACAGGAGTTATCTTCTCTAGTCTTTTATATAAGACTTTACAAATTATTTTAACATCAACATTAATAAGAGAGATTGGACGATAACTGGTAGGTAATACTGGGTCTTTGCCTGGTTTTAATAGGACACTAATGTTGGCTGAATTCATATGTGTTGGTAGCCTGCCATTTTCTTCTGACTCAAGTAGCATTCTATAAAATATCGGTTCCAATATGTCCCAGAATTTTTTATAGAATTCTACTGGATATCCATCAGGACCTGGAGATTTCTTATTAGGCATGCTTTTAATTGCTTCATGGATCTCATCTTATGTTAATGGTGAATCTAGTTTTGATGATTGACTAATATCTATTTTTGGAAGTGTTACTCTCTCCAAGAATTCATTAACATCCTCATTAGATGGGTTTATTTGTGGAGTATATAGAGTTTTATAGAAATCTTTAAAAACACTGTTTACTTTTCCCTCATCATAAATTATATTTCCATTGTTATCTTTAATACCATATATAGATGTTTTTTCCTTGTTTAATTTGAGTTGATTAGCTACAAAGTTCCCTGATTTATTACTATATTCAAAATTGTCTAATCTATCTCAAAGGGAGAGCCTAGACACCCTGTGGAGAAAATTCATTTTGTCCGCCTGTATCCGCGATCTCGTTCTTTTGGTCACGACCCAAAGCTCATGACCATAGATGAGGATAGGAACGTAGATCGACCGGTAAATTGAGAGCTTCGCCTTTTGACTAAGCTCTCTCTTCACCACGACAGACCGGTACAGCTCCCACTTCACTGCAGATGCTGCACCTATCCGCCTATCGATCTCACGCTCCAGTTTTCCCTCATTCGTGAACAAGACCCCGAGATACTTAAACTCCTCCACTTGGGGCAGGACCTCCTCCCCGACCCGGAGAGGGCACTCTACCCTTTTCCGGCTCAAGACCATGGCCTCGGATTTGGAGGAACTGATCCTCATCCCGGCCGCATCACACTCGGCTGCAAACCGCTCCAGCGAAAGCTGTAGATCACGATCTGATGAAGCCAATAGGACCACATCATCTGCAAAAAACAGAGAAGTGATTCTAAGGCCACCAAAACGGATCCTCTCAACACCTTGGCTGCACCTAGAAATTCTGTCCATAAAAGTTATGAACAGAATCGGTGACAAAGGGCAACCTTGGCGGAGTCTAACTCTCACTGGGAACGAGCCTGACTTACTGCCAGCAATGTGGACCAAGCTCTGACACCGGTCATACAGGGACCTAACAGTCCATATCAAAGGGCCTGTTACCCCATACTCCCAGAGTAGTAATCTAAGTAATACAAATAAAAAAATATATATATTTATATACATTTTTAATGGTACTATTTATAATAATTCTCATCCAATGACTTTAGGATATCAAAACATTTTTATGCTTAAAATTAATTTAAAAAATAAATTGAGTCCTTGAGTCAACTGTCCACCCTGTTACTCTAAAATACCGTTTGGCTTAATGTTATTCTTTTTTTCCCATTTTTTTTTTTCCAAATGATGTGCCTTTACACCTCAGGGCCACCGTAGATACACCAGGTGAAACAATCAGTGATTTTGCCTGCTGGGTGTCAAAAAAGCATAGTTTAGAGTGTTTGCTAAGTTGGAGCTGCTTCTCCACCTCCAGCTACCTCCTTAAGAACTTCTTTTGTCTCCAGTAACTCAGCAGCAATGAACCATAAGGTACATATCCTAACAAAAGTGTAAATATCTAATAGTTTTGATCATGACAGTAGTTTGATCTTAAGGATAGAATCTTGCAGGATCTGATGAAAATTTTGCAGGAATGATCAGTTTTAAGAAGACAAGAAAAGTGTTTAATAAACATAACTGCTGTGTGAATATTGTGAGTGTGGAATCAGGTGGGAGGAAAACACATTGTGGGAACAGGCTGTAAATTGATCAAAACGCTGGTGGAAGTGGACTTAACAATATTCTTTGGTGCAGGATTTTACACCACAAAAGTAAATCCAAACCAGTGATAAAGACTGATTTTATAAAAATGATTGTGCATGCGTTTTACTCTGCGTAGCTGTGTGGATGATGCTGGGCTGTAAATATCACAAAGCTGATTGCCTGTTTCCCAATCTGCTGTGTGTTCAAGACAAAGAGGCTGATTTTGATTCCTTTTGTTTCTTTGTTGAGTAACGTGATACAAAATGTGGGTTTGTGGAGGTTATTTCTGCAAAGCCAGGCTGAGACTCTGATGTATCTGGTTTCAAAGAACCGGGGGTGATTGGTAAATACTGCTGCATCAGCGCGCCAGTGAGAGGAAGAGGAATTTGATCATGTGCTTTTTGAGCACAACTATGATGGCAGCTAACTAAAAAGCCTACGTTATGTGTCCAAGTAAAAGGAAGGAGATAACATGTAGCTGAAATAGGGTTCAACGTTTGTAGAAAATCTGAAGAAAATCAATAGGTGAGAAACAATAAAAATTCACCTTCAACTTTTCACCTTACTTATAATCTGTCATTTTGCTCTTACGTCTGTGGCCTCAGGAACTCACTGAAATTATGCAACCAGATTAGATTGTTTAATTTAGCCTCGTGAACCAAAGCCGACATGTCCCTGAGATTACAGAACAATGCCTAGGTGTATCTCCCCGTGTGACGAGACAATATGGTAGTAAATGTTATGTTTCTTTACGCAGCACCCTTGGGCTACTCTGTAAACTCATAGAGAGAAATGTTGAAGAGCTATGACTCTACGTTCCACACAGAATCTACATCACAATCAAAAGCTCCACAATGCAAACACCTCCAGCCCCCAGATGCCATCACAGCTGTCATATTTGGATCTACTGTCGTGAAGGCTGGCTCACTGAAGCAGGATAGTACTCACAGCAGTGCATAGATTAAACTAGTCTATCACATTTATACAGTACACATCATTTCTTGATCATGTATCAAGCTGGATGGTAAGATATTTGTAAACTTTTATTAAAAATAGGTTGATAAGACCTGCTCGTTTTAGTCATATTAACATGTGATGGCGTTAAAAATATTCAAATTAAAAGGGTGAGAGCAGATCACAGTTCACTGATTTAACAAAAAGAAAAAAACTAATCTGTTTTGGATTTGATGTTCTGCCTGGAAATCCCAAATATCCTATTTCAAGACTTCTCTTTAGTAGCCTGTATGTAAAAAAAAAAAAAAAAAACTAAAGATATTGTATTTCCTGATTTACAGTAAATGCTGAGAGTTGAAACTTACTGAAGGAACTGGAAGTGAGTTTTATTGTTGAAATGGGTGGATTTCAAATATCAACTCTGATACTGATACTCCAGACAACCACTTTTATGCTTGATGACATCATTTCCTCTTCCAAAACAAATAAATGTACATTGGAGATATTTTAAGACAAGCACAGCAGATAACACAGCAGACTATTGTGTATGTTTCTAAAGTCATTGTGTAACATGTAGGTACTAACTCATTACATATTTGGTATCTGTACTCGGTATCAGCAAGTAACCAAACTGAAGTACCGGTACTTGTAGTCAGTCTGAAAAAGCAGCTATCAGGACATCCCCCATAAAAACTAAAATCAGGAACTGAAAGAATCAAGGCTGAAAGCTAAGGAGCAGGATGGTGGCAAAAACTAAAATAAGCTGAATGGTAGCTAAAAATAGCAATAAAGCTGACAATAGCTGAAAGCATCAAAATGCCAGCCAAAATCTCAAATTAGCGAAAGCTAGATGAAAGCTAAATGTAACTAATGCTAGTTAAAAGTAGAAAAAAGCTCACAGAAGGCTAAAAGCAACAAAAGGCTAGTTAGGAATAGCAAAAAGTTAACTCAAGGCTAAAAGCAACAATGGCTAGTTAAGAGTAGCAAAAAACTAACTGAGGCTA
>JBBPBX010103315.1:0-11903 GCA_038048925.1 Garcialebias charrua | reverse complement strand
GTTTGTCCTGAAGGACCGCCCCCTCGACCCGTTTGTCCTGAAGGACCGCCCCCTCGACCAGTTTGTCCTGAAGGACCGCCCCCTCGACCCGTTTGTCCTGAAGGACCGCCCCCTCGACCCGTTTGTCCTGAAGGACCGCCCCCTCACCTGCAGAGCTGCAGCTCGGAAGTCGTGACATATTTTCATCTTCATCTACTTTTTATAAAAACCTTTGAAAACTCAGCAGAATGCAGGAAATGGATCTACTTTAGTCTCACCTCTGACCTGACTCTGTTCAAAACCAGACTGAACACTTCAACCTGGAACTTTTACTACTTTTGTATTTTAGTATGGAGCATTTTTATTTCCACTGCCTCCTTTTATTGCTGCGGTTTTTATTTTCACTGATTTATTGTTCCAGTTTTTATATTTTCTGTCCTGTTAAGCACCTTGGTCAATGCAAGGCATTGCAGGAAGGTGCTATACGAATATTCAAAATTCTGGTGGAGGACCCCAGACCCCCCTCCCACACACACACACACACACACACACACACACACACACACACACACACACACACACACACACACACACACTATTTGCATTCTGTAATCATTTGGTAACCATGGCAACAACTTCAGGATGTAAGAAGCTTAAATCAGAGTGGAACCTGGCAGCCGGCGCTGGTCCGGTTGAATCTTTTGGTGAGACCAGAAGCTGAAGACCACGCCCACTCCTCCTCATAATCTTCCTCCTCTTCCTCGTCTTCTGGCAGCTCTGACTCAGGCTGGTTGATGATGTCACCGACAGCTCGCTCCAGTTGGTCACTGCAGAACATCAAACAGAAAACAATCAGGCTGAGACCAGTTCTGATCAGCATCCATTCTGGAACCAGATCCATCAGACTGGACCGAGGAACCTTTATGTGGTGGTACCAAGTGGTTCTGATCAGCATCCATTCAGGAACCAGATCCATCAGACTGGACCGAGGAACCTTTATGTGGTGGTACCAAGTGGTTCTGATCAGCATCCATTCAGGAACCAGATCCATCAGACTGGACCGAGGAACCTTTATGTGGTGGTACCAAGTGGTTCTGATCAACATCCATTCAGGAACCAGATCCATCGTGTTCAATAAATAATAAATGATATCAGAGTAACTTCTCGGTGACAACTTGTTCACTTCGTCTGACATACCAGTAATTTATTTCTCCACCTCATAGGGGTCAACTCCAACCGCATCTATTTTATGCCTATACCTTGCTCTTGGTCAAGAGTATCAATATAATAATAATAATATAATAATAATCATTTTATTTAAAAGCGCCTTTCAAGACACCGAAGGACAAGGATGAGCTCTGGTCTGTCTGTTCACCATCTTCCTCGAATGAGCCTTTACATATGGCAGAAACCCCGGTGTTGCGCAATAGCAGTCACGTGTGTGGGAACTATGTCCGTACAGGAAGTGTTCTTGTTTTTCACTCCTGTGTCTGCTTTATGTTCACTCCAACAACCACTCCTGACAGGTTTCATCAAATGTTTAGTTTAATGTTTCATTGTGTCAAACCAAACAGTTTTCAGGTTTTCATGCTCAGCAAGTTTTACACAAGTCATTTTGTTTCAAACATTAATTTATACATGTTCACTCAAATGTCTCATTAAGTGTCATGTATGTGATCAAAACACATAACCCTTCTTCTTCTTCTTCTTCTTGTGAGAGGACGTGCGTAGAGGAGCTGAAGAGCAGAAAGCGTGAGAGTGTTCATTCATTCTGTTTTTTCTGTTTTATACTTATTTCACTGGGTGTTTATTGGTGATTTATTAGTTTTAGTTGGTGATTTATTAGTTTTAGTTGGTGATTTATTAGTTTTAGTTGGTGATTTATTAGTTTTAGTTGGTGATTTATTAGTTTAATAGTTTAAAAAGTTAGTTTGACGAGGGTGTGGCCGTCAGGTGCACCTGGCTGGCCGGCGCCTAGACGCCATGGTGGGAGGCACAGGTGATTTCTCCACGCTGACACGGAAGAACGTCATCAAGGTGAGTGCTGGTTGTGCGTGCAGCGTGGAGGAGGGAGGTTTGGCGGTGGGGGAGGTGGTCGGACACGGGTCCATTAGGTCTGCAGCCCGCATGAACGGCGCTGTGGTGATTTTTGTTGACTCAGTTCTAGGGCTGAACAATTAATTGCATTTGCAATAATATCGCAATATGATTAAATGAGATATTCTAATTACGAAGGCTGCAATTTGACTGGTCACGTGACACAAATCTTTATCAACACTTAAAAAAAACACCACAAAGACATTTACGATGGTTGCATGGCTAGAATGACAACAACCAGTGCTTCAACTTCAAGTAAGCAAAGTATCAGCCGACAGGGATCACTGACCCAACTGTTTGAACTTCAAACAGTAATTTTTTATATTTATTTATTAACTGTCATGTGAAGTTCAGACAGTAGTTAGGAAATTCACTTAACATGTTTACTATGTATTATGTTTATGAAAAAGAAAAATAGAAATGGTGAAAAGAAAAGGCATAGATTTGTTTGCTTTATTGTAATCTCTGCTTTAAATAAATCTGACATTGTTCATTATAAAACAGAAAAGGTTAGTTTTAGCCACCCTGCTGGACGCGAAGGTCCACTGCGTGTTGGTCAGGTCCCGGATGCAGAACATCACGGAGATGGATGCTCCCTCTAGCTTCTTCTTTAGCTTGGAGAGGAAAAACGGTCAGAGTAAAGTGATCCACTCTCTGTTGTCGGAGTAAAGTGATCCACTCTCTGTTGTCAGAGTAAAGTGATCCACTCTCTGTTGTCGGAGTAAAGTCTCTGTTGTCAGAGTAAAGTGATCCACTCTCTGTTGTCAGAGTAAAGTGATCCACTCTCTGTTGTCGGAGTAAAGTGATCCACTCTCTGTTGTCAGAGTAAAGTGATCCACTCTCTGTTGTCGGAGTAAAGTCTCTGTTGTCAGAGTAAAGTGATCCACTCTCTGTTGTCAGAGTAAAGTGATCCACTCTCTGTTGTCGGAGTAAAGTGATCCACTCTCTGTTGTCAGAGTAAAGTGATCCACTCTCTGTTGTCGGAGTAAAGTGATCCACTCTCTGTTGTCAGAGTAAAGTGATCCACTCTCTGTTGTCAGAGTAAAGTGATCCACTCTCTGTTGTCAGAGTAAAGTGATCCACTCTCTGTTGTCAGAGTAAAGTGATCCACTCTCTGTTGTCGGAGTAAAGTCTCTGTTGTCAGAGTAAAGTGATCCACTCTCTGTTGTCAGAGTAAAGTGATCCACTCTCTGTTGTCAGAGTAAAGTGATCCACTCTCTGTTGTCAGAGTAAAGTGATCCACTCTCTGTTGTCAGAGTAAAGTGATCCACTCTCTGTTGTCGGAGTAAAGTGATCCACTCTCTGTTGTCAGAGTAAAGTGATCCACTCTCTGTTGTCAGAGTAAAGCGATCCACTCTCTGTTGTCAGAGTAAAGTGATCCACTCTCTGTTGTCGGAGTAAAGTGATCCACTCTCTGTTGTGTTACGTGGTCACTCTTTTTTTGTCTTTTGTTTGTTTTATTATTTTTATATTTTGGCACCTTTGACGGTTCACTGGTGGAGGGGGGCGGGGCTCAGCCAGTCTAAGTGTTTTTAGCTGCGCTGATAGCACACCTGCAGGGTGATTGTGACGGATGGAGTGGCGTGTTGGACGCTACTGCAGCAGTGGAGTTTTGTGAAGAAGTAAATATCTTAAAGGACGGTGCGGAAGGCTCTGGAGAAAGAAACCGAGCATTCACCTCGGGACGGAACCCAGAGGGAGCGTCGGATGGTTTTGGCCGGGTTTGTTTTGGATGAACCGGCTGGACGCTAACAGATTACAGTACATGCACCGGGGAAGTTAACACGCCTGCTAACAACAACCACAGATGGAAACACAAGTGGTGCGCTTTTAAGAGAAAAGAAAACCTATAAAGGAAAACAAAAAAACAACAACTATTGAACGGTGACGGATGAAGGATCGTGCGGGCTCGCCCCTCCAGGATGTCAGCTGATTGAGACTCTGATCGGACATCTAAAAGGTAAGCCCCACCTCACTGTGTGTTCCGTCTCTGGTGCCAGTTTTGTTTCTTTTTGTTTCTTTTCTTTCTCATCGCGCACTTATAGTTGCGGTCCTACTCTCCTGTACAAAGAACGAGCTGGGGAGAGTAGCGATTACGTAACAAGTGGGGGCTCGTCCGGGATTACGGAACATCCTTTTGACTTTAAGCTACCATTTAAATCATATTGGTGTTTCGTTGATTCCTATAACGGTGGTTAAAATTAGATATGGAGGAATTTAAAGTTGAAGAATTCCTGAAGGAAGGTCGGACTTTGAAAATGAGAGACTGGTATCAATTAAAAAAAGTGGAACTGTTCAAAATAGCAGAACACTTGAAGGTCCAGTGTCCGCCTGGTACTAAAAAGGTTGACTTAATTGAAGCATTGATAAATAAGATTTCCCCTGAAAGTCTTCCAGAAACACACCCCAACGTTTTAGAGTTACAATTTGCTCAATTAGAATTAGAAAAAGAACGCATCAGGCAGAAAGCAGCACAGGACGCTGCCACGCTTCAGTTAGACAGAGAACGAATGAGGCTGGAGTTTGAGTACAAACATAAACAACTGGAGAACGAACAACAAAAGCTGGAAGTAGAAAAACTGAAAATTGCAGCTATGGAAGCAGAAAGAGGTTTTGATTTAAGTAGAAACATCAGATTAGTTCCTCAGTTTTGTGAAACAGAAGTAGACGTTTTTTTTCTGTCCTTTGAAAAGATAGCAAAATCTCTAAAGTGGCCTGAGAATAAATGGTCTCTTCTGGTACAGAGTGTGTTTACTGGCAGAGCTCAGGAGGTTTATGCTGCACTTGATGCAGAGAAATCCTCATCTTATGAGGATGTAAAATCTACTGTTCTTGCTGCTTACCAACTGTCTCCAGAGGTTTATCGACAGCGTTTTCGTAACCTGGTAAAAACTGAGACTCATACGTATATTGAATATGCTAGGGAGAAGGAGATAGCATTTGACAGATGGGTGCGGTCAAAGAATGTCGGTCAGGACTATGAGAAATTAAAACGGCTTATTCTCTTGGAAGATTTTAAAAATAGTGTTTCTTTTGAGGTAAGAACTTACCTAGAGGATCAAAAGGTCGACGACATTAAGAAAGCTGCAGTTATGGCTGATGATTTTGAACTCACTCATCAGTGTTTAGTGAGAGGAGGGTTCAAGACATCACAGAACATGACACAGCGACAGGGTGGTATGAATTCAGACGCCTTGGTGTGCTACTATTGTGGTAAAAAGGGGCACAAAAAAACTGAGTGTTGGGCTTTGGCGAGTAAACAAAATAAGGAAAATACACCTAAACCTGGTTTACTAGTGTCAGACAGGCCAAAGAATGGTGAGTGCTCAAACAGTGCTGTGTTGGATTTGTATAAAGATTTTCTTTCTTCTGGAGTTGTATCTGTTGATGGAAATGGTTATCCTGTAGTTATACTGCGAGATACGGGCGCTGCTCAGTCACTCTGGGTGGTGAAGGATACAACTCTTCCTCCTTCTAGCTCACTGAATATGTGTACACTTATTCAAGGAGTGAACAATGATGTTTCTGAATTTAAGTCTGTCCCTCTGCATGAAGTTTATTTACAGTCGTCTTTAGTGACAGGGGTGGTTAAAGTGGGGGTGGTGTCCAGTTTACCCATTCCGGGTGTCACATTTGTACTGGGAAATGATTTGGCGGGTAAAAAGGTTCATGTTGCCCCTCTGGTTGTACATTCTCCTATATATTCTTCTGAGACTGAGGCACTGAAGCGGGAATTTCCTGGAGTTTTTCCTACCTGTGTTGTCACTCGTTCTCAATCTCAGGTTAATCAGGAAGAACCTCCAGAAACTGTGAGAAATCCAGAAGAACCAGAGGTTATGCTTGCTGAAACTTTCTTTGCTGAGGGTGCAACAGATGAGCAAAAGTACAGTAAGGAGGATTTGATTAGGGAACAGGGTAATGATCCATTTGCTAGGGATGAATTGTTTAAAGCTGGTACTTTAGAAGACGTAGCAGGAGAACCTGTAAGTTTGTATGTGAAAGACGGCGTTTTAATGAGAAAGTGGAGGGATCCTCGGTGTCCTGCTACTGAAGAGTGGAGGGTGTATCATCAGATTGTCCTTCCCTTTTGCTATAGGGAAGAGATTATGAGATTGGCTCATGAAGTTCCCACTTCAGGGCATTTGGGCATTAATAAGACCAAGGCTAGGATCATGAGGCACTTTTATTGGCCCACAATCTGGAAGGATGTCAGGGAATTTTGTAAGACCTGCCACGCATGTCAACTTGGTGGAAAGCCCAATCAAAATATCCCACCTGCTCCACTAATTCCTATTCCAGTGGTTGGAGAACCATTCAGTCGTGTTCTAATAGATTGTGTGGGCCCCTTACCAAAAACTAAGCGTGGACACCTATATCTGTTAACAGTTATGGATGTTGCTACACGTTATGTGGAAGCTTTTGCTTTGCGTAACATTTGTTCAAAAACAATCTTAGATTGCCTTCTTAAGTTTTTTACTCAGTTCGGGCTTCCTAGAGAGATCCAGTCCGATCAGGGCTCTAACTTTATGGCCGGGGTTTTTCAAGCAGTGATGAAAGAGTTAGGGATTGAGCACTTCAAGTCATCTGCGTACCATCCACAGTCACAGGGGGCCTTGGAACGATACCATCAGACTCTTAAGGCCATGATCAGGACCTACTGTGTGGATCAGCCTGGGGAGTGGGACAAGAGTGTTCCATTTCTATTGTTTGCTATCCGTGACTCTGTCTGTGAATCTACAGGTTTTAGTCCGTTTGAGTTGGTCTATGGACATGAAGTGAGGGGTCCCTTGAAGTTGGTTAAAGAGAAATTTCTGGCTAAAGAACCTGACAGAAACGTTTTGGATTACGTTTCTGAGTTTAAGGAGCGCTTGAAAGCAGCTTGCACTCTGGCTAATGGTCAGTTACAACAAGTCCAAAGAAAGATGAAAAGCCGTTTTGATCGAAAAGCTGTTTCTAGAGAATTTGTAGTTGGGGATAAAGTGTTGTTGCTTTTACCCATCCAAGGTGACCCCCTTCAAGCAAAGTTTTCTGGACCATACATAATTAAAGAAAAAGTCGGTGAAGTCAACTATGTAATATCTACCCCAGACAGGAGAAAGTCGACCCGTTTGTGCCATGTGAACCTGATTAAGCCATATTATGAACGGAATGCACTATCACCAGTAGTGGTGTGTGTTGGTCACCCGAATCAAGAGAAAAAAAAGGATTCAGATGAACTGGATTGTATGGGTCCTAAGGATCTTAAGTTGGCAAATAGTGCAGTATTGGCTGATCAGGAGACGTTTTTGAGTCATTTAACTGCTCAGCAAAAAAATGATGTGACAGTTCTTCTGAAGAAATTTTCTTTGCTGTTTGGCGACTCACCGGGTTTAACATCCTTAACAGAACATGACATAGAGGTTGGTGTTTCTCCTCCAGTTAAACAACATCCATATAGAGTAAATCCTGACAAGATGGATAAAATTAGACAGGAGGTGAAATACATGTTACAACATGACATCATTGAGCCAAGTATGAGTGAGTGGAGCTCTCCCGTAGTAGTAGTTCCAAAACCTGATGATTCCATTCGACTTTGTGTTGACTACCGAAAAGTAAACACTTTAACGAAGTCTGACTCTTTTCCGATCCCTAGAATAGAGGATTGTATTGATCGAATTGGTTCAGCCAAGTTCGTTTCAAAGTTTGACCTTCTGAAAGGATACTGGCAAGTCCCTTTGTCAGAACGGGCAAAGGAAATCTCTGCCTTTTGTACAACTGATGGCTTATACCAGTTTAAGGTGTTACCTTTTGGGGTTAAAAATGCTCCTGCTTCTTTCCAGAGGTTAATGACTCGGGTCACAGAAGGTTTGTCCAACTGTACAGTTTACATTGATGATGTAGTGTTGTATGCTGATACTTGGGAACAGCACATGGAAGATATGACACACTTCTTTGAGAGATTAGAAGAGGCTGGTCTTGTTATCAACTTGCCAAAGAGTGAGATAGGCAAGGCTTCCATAACCTACCTTGGACATGTAGTAGGACGAGGCGAAGTTCGACCTCGTGCTGCTAAAGTGCAAGCTATAGCTCAGATGTCAGCTCCAAAGACAAAAAAGGAACTTATGAGATTTCTTGGAATGGCTGGGTTCTACCGAAAGTTTGTCCCAAATTTTGCTACAGTGGCTTCGCCTTTAACCGATCTATTACGGAAGTCTACAAAGTTTGTTTGGACAGATTCTTGCACAATGGCATTTGAACAACTTAAGGCCATTTTGTCCTGCGAACCTATCCTAACAGCTCCCAGTTTTTTTCTGCCATTTAAGCTAGCTATTGATGCTTGTGATGTAGGGGTAGGAGCTGTACTCTTGCAAGAAGATAATTTCGGAGTAGACAGACCTGTGGCTTATTTTTCCAAGAAGTTAAATCTGCATCAACGCAGATATTCCACTATAGAAAAGGAGGCTCTGGCTCTGGTACTTGCCATTCAGCATTTTGAGATCTATGTGTCAAGTGGTGCGCACTTTGTTAAAGTGTATACTGATCATAACCCACTTACCTTTCTGGAAAAGTTTAAAATGAAAAATCAGCGAATTTTCCGGTGGGGCTTGATATTACAGCCTTACAATCTTATGATAGAACACATCGCGGGGAAAGATAATGTAATTGCTGATGTTCTGTCAAGAATGTGAGAAATGGGTTGAAGATGTAGGAAGTTTATTGGACTAAAATAAAAAAAATAAAAAAAATAAAAAAAATAAAAAATAATAAAAAAAATGAAAGAGATAATAATTAAAAAAAATATATATATATAAACATATATAATTTTTTTTATTT
This sequence comes from Garcialebias charrua, assembly GCA_038048925.1. Classification (NCBI taxonomy): domain Eukaryota; kingdom Metazoa; phylum Chordata; class Actinopteri; order Cyprinodontiformes; family Rivulidae; genus Garcialebias; species Garcialebias charrua. The sequence continues at coordinate 3,014 of JBBPBX010103315.1, read as the reverse complement.
AAGGGGGGAAGTGTTACGTGGTCACTCTTTTTTTGTCTTTTGTTTGTTTTATTATTTTTATATTTTGGCACCTTTGACGGTTCACTGGTGGAGGGGGGCGGGGCTCAGCCAGTCTAAGTGTTTTTAGCTGCGCTGATAGCACACCTGCAGGGTGATTGTGACGGATGGAGTGGCGTGTTGGACGCTACTGCAGCAGTGGAGTTTTGTGAAGAAGTAAATATCTTAAAGGACGGTGCGGAAGGCTCTGGAGAAAGAAACCGAGCATTCACCTCGGGACGGAACCCAGAGGGAGCGTCGGATGGTTTTGGCCGGGTTTGTTTTGGATGAACCGGCTGGACGCTAACAGATTACAGTACATGCACCGGGGAAGTTAACACGCCTGCTAACAACAACCACAGATGGAAACACAAGTGGTGCGCTTTTAAGAGAAAAGAAAACCTATAAAGGAAAACAAAAAAACAACAACTATTGAACGGTGACGGATGAAGGATCGTGCGGGCTCGCCCCTCCAGGATGTCAGCTGATTGAGACTCTGATCGGACATCTAAAAGGTAAGCCCCACCTCACTGTGTGTTCCGTCTCTGGTGCCAGTTTTGTTTCTTTTTGTTTCTTTTCTTTCTCATCGCGCACTTATAGTTGCGGTCCTACTCTCCTGTACAAAGAATGAGCTGGGGAGAGTAGCGATTACGTAACAGTTGTCAGAGTAAAGTGATCCACTCTCTGTTGTCAGAGTAAAGTGATCCACTCTCTGTTGTCGGAGTAAAGTCTCTGTTGTCAGAGTAAAGTGATCCACTCTCTGTTGTCGGAGTAAAGTGATCCACTCTCTGTTGTCGGAGTAAAGTGATCCACTCTCTGTTGTCGGAGTAAAGTGATCCACTCTCTGTTGTCAGAGTAAAGTGATCCACTCTCTGTTGTCGGAGTAAAGTGATCCACTCTCTGTTGTCAGAGTAAAGTGATCCACTCTCTGTTGTCGGAGTAAAGTGATCCACTCTCTGTTGTCAGAGTAAAGTGATCCACTCTCTGTTGTCAGAGTAAAGTGATCCACTCTCTGTTGTCAGAGTAAAGTGATCCACTCTCTGTTGTCAGAGTAAAGTGATCCACTCTCTGTTGTCGGAGTAAAGTGATCCACTCTCTGTTGTCAGAGTAAAGTGATCCACTCTCTGTTGTCGGAGTAAAGTCTCTGTTGTCAGAGTAAAGTGATCCACTCTCTGTTGTCAGAGTAAAGTGATCCACTCTCTGTTGTCGGAGTAAAGTGATCCACTCTCTGTTGTCAGAGTAAAGTGATCCACTCTCTGTTGTCGGAGTAAAGTCTCTGTTGTCAGAGTAAAGTGATCCACTCTCTGTTGTCAGAGTAAAGTGATCCACTCTCTGTTGTCGGAGTAAAGTGATCCACTCTCTGTTGTCAGAGTAAAGTGATCCACTCTCTGTTGTCGGAGTAAAGTCTCTGTTGTCAGAGTAAAGTGATCCACTCTCTGTTGTCGGAGTAAAGTGATCCACTCTCTGTTGTCAGAGTAAAGTGATCCACTCTCTGTTGTCAGAGTAAAGTGATCCACTCTCTGTTGTCAGAGTAAAGTGATCCACTCTCTGTTGTCGGAGTAAAGTGATCCACTCTCTGTTGTCAGAGTAAAGTGATCCACTCTCTGTTGTCAGAGTAAAGTGATCCACTCTCTGTTGTCAGAGTAAAGTGATCCACTCTCTGTTGTCGGAGTAAAGTGATCCACTCTCTGTTGTCAGAGTAAAGTGATCCACTCTCTGTTGTCAGAGTAAAGTGATCCACTCTCTGTTGTCGGAGTAAAGTCTCTGTTGTCAGAGTAAAGTGATCCACTCTCTGTTGTCAGAGTAAAGTGATCCACTCTCTGTTGTCGGAGTAAAGTGATCCACTCTCTGTTGTCGGAGTAAAGTGATCCACTCTCTGTTGTCGGAGTAAAGTGATCCACTCTCTGTTGTCGGAGTAAAGTGATCCACTCTCTGTTGTCGGAGTAAAGTGATCCACTCTCTGTTGTCGGAGTAAAGTGATCCACTCTCTGTTGTCGGAGTAAAGTGATCCACTCTCTGTTGTCGGAGTAAAGTGATCCACTCTCTGTTGTCGGAGTAAAGTGATCCACTCTCTGTTGTCGGAGTAAAGTGATCCACTCTCTGTTGTCGGAGTAAAGTGATCCACTCTCTGTTGTCGGAGTAAAGTGATCCACTCTCTGTTGTCGGAGTAAAGTGATCCACTCTCTGTTGTCGGAGTAAAGTGATCCACTCTCTGTTGTCGGAGTAAAGTGATCCACTCTCTGTTGTCAGAGTAAAGTGATCCACTCTCTGTTGTCAGAGTAAAGTGATCCACTCTCTGTTGTCGGAGTAAAGTGATCCACTCTCTGTTGTCGGAGTAAAGTGATCCACTCTCTGTTGTCGGAGTAAAGTGATCCACTCTCTGTTGTCGGAGTAAAGTGATCCACTCTCTGTTGTCGGAGTAAAGTGATCCACTCTCTGTTGTCGGAGTAAAGTGATCCACTCTCTGTTGTCGGAGTAAAGTGATCCACTCTCTGTTGTCGGAGTAAAGTGATCCACTCTCTGTTGTCGGAGTAAAGTGATCCACTCTCTGTTGTCAGAGTAAAGTGATCCACTCTCTGTTGTCGGAGTAAAGTGATCCACTCTCTGTTGTCGGAGTAAAGTGATCCACTCTCTGTTGTCGGAGTAAAGTGATCCACTCTCTGTTGTCAGAGTAAAGTGATCCACTCTCTGTTGTCAGAGTAAAGTGATCCACTCTCTGTTGTCGGAGTAAAGTGATCCACTCTCTGTTGTCAGAGTAAAGTGATCCACTCTCTGTTGTCGGAGTAAAGTGATCCACTCTCTGTTGTCGGAGTAAAGTGATCCACTCTCTGTTGTCAGAGTAAAGTGATCCACTCTCTGTTGTCAGAGTAAAGTGATCCACTCTCTGTTGTCAGAGTAAAGTGATCCACTCTCTGTTGTCGGAGTAAAGTGATCCACTCTCTGTTGTCGGAGTAAAGTGATCCACTCTCTGTTGTCGG
>JBBPBX010103314.1:0-11903 GCA_038048925.1 Garcialebias charrua | reverse complement strand
CTCCTGTCTTTTTGTCCATGTCTCTGTCTCCTGTCTTTTTGTCCATGTCTCTGTCTCCTGTCTTTTTGTCCATGTCTCTGTCTCCTGTCTTTTTGTCCATGTCTCTGTCTCCTGTCTTTTTGTCCATGTCTCTGTCTCCTGTCTTTTTGTCCATGTCTCTGTCTCCTGTCTTTTTGTCCATGTCTCTGTCTCCTGTCTTTTTGTCCATGTCTCTGTCTCCTGTCTTTTTGTCCATGTCTCTGTCTCCTGTCTTTTTGTCCATGTCTCTGTCTCCTGTCTTTTTGTCCATGTCTCTGTCTCCTGTCTTTTTGTCCATGTCTCTGTCTCCTGTCTTTTTGTCCATGTCTCTGTCTCCTGTCTTTTTGTCCATGTCTCTGTCTCCTGTCTTTTTGTCCATGTCTCTGTCTCCTGTCTTTTTGTCCATGTCTCTGTCTCCTGTCTTTTTGTCCATGTCTCTGTCTCCTGTCTTTTTGTCCATGTCTCTGTCTCCTGTCTTTTTGTCCATGTCTCTGTCTCCTGTCTTTTTGTCCATGTCTCTGTCTCCTGTCTTTTTGTCCATGTCTCTGTCTCCTGTCTTTTTGTCCATGTCTCTGTCTCCTGTCTTTTTGTCCATGTCTCTGTCTCCTGTCTTTTTGTCCATGTCTCTGTCTCCTGTCTTTTTGTCCATGTCTCTGTCTCCTGTCTTTTTGTCCATGTCTCTGTCTCCTGTCTTTTTGTCCATGTCTCTGTCTCCTGTCTTTTTGTCCATGTCTCTGTCTCCTGTCTTTTTGTCCATGTCTCTGTCTCCTGTCTTTTTGTCCATGTCTCTGTCTCCTGTCTTTTTGTCCATGTCTCTGTCTCCTGTCTTTTTGTCCATGTCTCTGTCTCCTGTCTTTTTGTCCATGTCTCTGTCTCCAGACCATACAACATAGCTGGTCTCACCACTGTCTTGTAAACTTCCTTTGACCTTTGCTGACACCTTTTTGTCACAAATCACTCCTGAAACTTTTCTCCATCACTCCATCCTGCCTGGACTCTCTTCTTCACCTCTTTACCACATTCCCCATTTTCCTGGACAGTGGACCCCAAGTACTTGAAGTCCTGCACCTTTGTGACCTCTGACCCTTGTAGCCTCACTGTTCCACCTCCTCCCTCTCATTCACACACATGTACTCTGTCTTACTACGGCTGACTTTCATTCCTCTTCTTTCAAGTGAATACCTCCACCTCTCCAAGTTCTCTTCCACCTGTTCCCTGTTCTCACCACAGATCACAATGTCATCTGCAAACATCATAGTCCATGGGGATTCCTGCCTTTATGACCTGTTTTAAAAACATACAATTTGAATGTTTTGTAGTAGGGATGCACGATATTGGATTTTTGGTCGATATCCGATATGCCGATATGTTGAAACTTATTTGACCGATAACCAATACCAATGTTTTTAATATACTTTATTTGTCAGAACATAGCCGTCTTATTTAGGCTTATTTACTACAAAAACTGTGCAACAGCTGTTAGAGCTGGTGACATATATTCAGTAACAGCCATATGATATGCATAGCACTTTGACTTATACTAAATGTTATTTATCAGCATTAGTCACCTGCGATGCTGTCTCACTTGTGGAGGCTTGTTCCAGCTTCCAGCTGCAGTGTGGATCCTCTGCCCTCCTGTGCATGAAGGACAGACTTTTTAAGTTCAAAGTTTTTGTCTATCCATTTTGCCGTAAGACTAAACGTGCTAACGGGGCTAACACGACGTCCAAATGTCTGTGGTCAAACTCACCCAAGTGCTATCAGTTCTTAGCTTCTCAATGATGTTGGAAATAACAGTTTGTAGCTCTGGTAAGGCTACGTCGGAAAAATATCTCTGACTGGGGACAATGTGTCGAGGCTCAATGTAGTCCATAAATCGGAATCCGACATCCTCAACAAAAAAACCTTCCACACCACCAACATTTTAACTTCTTTCTCTCCGCCGTGATGAGACCAGGTAGGCACATGTGACGTCATCTCGTTGTTCTGGCGCTGCAGGCATCCTTGTCACTGGGTTGTCATACAAAAACAGCGTCTATTATATCAGAGTTATTTTGATGGAATGTCCAATATTTAACTTAAGCGATAATATCCGCCGATACCAATACCATATCGATAATATCGTGCATCCCTAAGTATCAATGTTATTTTTCACCCTTTTAATTAATCCTGCATGGCCTTTTGAATGCATATGCACTTGATGTTTTAAAAAGTGATCATTTTGGTGAAAGATTCTAGCAATTATAAGAAGTTGAGTTCATAACAGCAGCTCGTTGAAAAGATGAACTTCAGCGCTGTGACAGAATTTCTTGCCCTCTTGTTGCAGCTCAGATGGACAGAAGCCTGTTTTCCACATGCCTGCCTCTGCAGCTGTGCATGCTCACATCTGGGTTACACAGAACAAAACAAAAATATGTCACGATTAACTCAAAAGAGGGAGAGAGACTCAAAGTGCAGCTTGGCAGACCTGATGCTGCCAGAATGAACCAGGAGTGGGTACAGCTGCCTGTTGCACTGACCTGGGGGTTTCCTTCAACGGACTGAGGCCCACAGAGATCTTTAAAGTGCTTTCTGTGAAAAGAACTATACTTAAAGAATGACTCAACGTTTACACATCACACAAAGACAGAAATGATCCTTTGTACCTGCTGGACACCACCAAGAGGAAAACTTGTTTACAAAGACATCAGGGCACCGGTGTGTGTGTGTGTGTGTGTGTGTCAGCCGGTGTGTGTGTGTCAGCCGGTGTGTGTGTGTGTCAGCCGGTGTGTGTGTGTGTCAGCCGGTGTGTGTGTCAGCGTGTGTGTCAGGTGTGTGTCAGCTGTGTGTCAGGTGTGTGTCAGGTGTGTGTCAGGTGTGTGTCAGGTGTGTGTCAGCTGTGTGTCAGGTGTGTGTTGTGTCAGGTGTGTGTCAGGTGTGTGTCAGGTGTGTGTCAGGTGTGTGTCAGGTGTGTGTCAGGTGTGTGTCAGGTGTGTGTCAGGTGTGTGTCAGGTGTGTGTCAGGTGTGTGTCAGGTGTGTGTCAGGTGTGTGTCAGCTGTGTGTCAGGTGTGTGTCAGGTGTGTGTCAGGTGTGTGTCAGGTGTGTGTCAGGTGTGTGTCAGGTGTGTGTCAGGTGTGTGTCAGGTGTGTGTCAGGTGTGTGTCAGCTGTGTGTCAGGTGTGTGTCAGGTGTGTGTCAGGTGTGTGTCAGCTGTGTGTCAGGTGTGTGTCAGGTGTGTGTCAGGTGTGTGTCAGGTGTGTGTCAGGTGTGTGTCAGGTGTGTGTCAGGTGTGTGTCAGGTGTGTGTCAGGTGTGTGTCAGGTGTGTGTCAGGTGTGTGTCAGGTGTGTGTCAGCTGTGTGTCAGGTGTGTGTCAGGTGTGTGTCAGGTGTGTGTCAGGTGTGTGTCAGGTGTGTGTAACTCGTGCTGTGGCTGCTGTTGTTCAGGGAGCTGTTGAACGTGCACAGAGACAACTTGGGCACGATGGTGAAGCTGGTGATCTTCAACGAGCTGTCCAACGCTCGCAACCCCAACAACATGCAGGTGCTGCACACGCTGCTGCAGCACAGCCCCGAACAAGCTCCCAAGGTGAAGCCACACCCATTGTATCACATATAGATGTAAAATATAGATTTGTAACTTGTGTCTTGTATGTTTGCGTGTGTAGTTCCATTTGATCACATATACTGTAGATGTAAAATATAGATTTGTAACTTGTGTCTTGTATGTTTGCGTGTGTAGTTCCATGTGATCACATATACTGTAGATGTAAAATATAGATTTGTAACTTGTGTCTTGTATGTTTGCGTGTGTAGTTCCATGTGATCACATATACTGTAGATGTAAAATATAGATTTGTAACTTGTGTCTTGTATGTTTGCGTGTGTAGTTCCATGTGATCACATATACTGTAGATGTAAAATATAGATTTGTAACTTGTGTCTTGTATGTTTGCGTGTGTAGTTCCATGTGATCACATATACTGTAGATGTAAAATATAGATTTGTAACTTGTGTCTTGTATGTTTGCGTGTGTAGTTCCATGTGATCACATATACTGTAGATGTAAAATATAGATTTGTAACTTGTGTCTTGTATGTTTGCGTGTGTAGTTCCATGTGATCACATATACTGTAGATGTAAAATATAGATTTGTAACTTGTGTCTTGTATGTTTGCGTGTGTAGTTCCATGTGATCACATATACTGTAGATGTAAAATGTAGATTTGTAACTTGTGTCTTGTATGTTTGCGTGTGTAGTTCCATGTGATCACATATACTGTAGATGTAAAATATAGATTTGTAACTTGTGTCTTGTATGTTTGCGTGTGTAGTTCCATGTGATCACATATACTGTAGATGTAAAATATAGATTTGTAACTTGTGTCTTGTATGTTTGCGTGTGTAGTTCCATGTGATCACATATACTGTAGATGTAAAATATAGATTTGTAACTTGTGTCTTGTATGTTTGCGTGTGTAGTTCCATGTGATCACATATACTGTAGATGTAAAATATAGATTTGTAACTTGTGTCTTGTATGTTTGCGTGTGTAGTTCCATGTGATCACATATACTGTAGATGTAAAATGTAGATTTGTAACTTGTGTCTTGTATGTTTGCGTGTGTAGTTCCATGTGATCACATATACTGTAGATGTAAAATATAGATTTGTAACTTGTGTCTTGTATGTTTGCGTGTGTAGTTCCATGTGATCACATATACTGTAGATGTAAAATATAGATTTGTAACTTGTGTCTTGTATGTTTGCGTGTGTAGTTCCATGTGATCACATATACTGTAGATGTAAAATATAGATTTGTAACTTGTGTCTTGTATGTTTGCGTGTGTAGTTCCATGTGATCACATATACTGTAGATGTAAAATATAGATTTGTAACTTGTGTCTTGTACGTTTGCGTGTGTAGTTCCATGTGATCACATATACTGTAGATGTAAAATATAGATTTGTAACTTGTGTCTTGTATGTTTGCGTGTGTAGTTCCATGTGATCACATATACTGTAGATGTAAAATATAGATTTGTAACTTGTGTCTTGTATGTTTGCGTGTGTAGTTCCATGTGATCACATATACTGTAGATGTAAAATATAGATTTGTAACTTGTGTCTTGTATGTTTGCGTGTGTAGTTCCATGTGATCACATATACTGTAGATGTAAAATATAGATTTGTAACTTGTGTCTTGTATGTTTGCGTGTGTAGTTCCATGTGATCACATATACTGTAGATGTAAAATATAGATTTGTAACTTGTGTCTTGTATGTTTGCGTGTGTAGTTCCATGTGATCACATATACTGTAGATGTAAAATATAGATTTGTAACTTGTGTCTTGTATGTTTGCGTGTGTAGTTCCATGTGATCACATATACTGTAGATGTAAAATATAGATTTGTAACTTGTGTCTTGTATGTTTGCGTGTGTAGTTCCATGTGATCACATATACTGTAGATGTAAAATATAGATTTGTAACTTGTGTCTTGTATGTTTGCGTGTGTAGTTCCATGTGATCACATATACTGTAGATGTAAAATATAGATTTGTAACTTGTGTCTTGTACGTTTGCGTGTGTAGTTCCATGTGATCACATATACTGTAGATGTAAAATATAGATTTGTAACTTGTGTCTTGTATGTTTGCGTGTGTAGTTCCATGTGATCACATATACTGTAGATGTAAAATGTAGATTTGTAACTTGTGTCTTGTATGTTTGCGTGTGTAGTTCCATGTGATCACATATACTGTAGATGTAAAATATAGATTTGTAACTTGTGTCTTGTATGTTTGCGTGTGTAGTTCCATGTGATCACATATACTGTAGATGTAAAATATAGATTTGTAACTTGTGTCTTGTATGTTTGCGTGTGTAGTTCCATGTGATCACATATACTGTAGATGTAAAATATAGATTTGTAACTTGTGTCTTGTATGTTTGCGTGTGTAGTTCCATGTGATCACATATACTGTAGATGTAAAATATAGATTTGTAACTTGTGTCTTGTATGTTTGCGTGTGTAGTTCCATGTGATCACATATACTGTAGATGTAAAATATAGATTTGTAACTTGTGTCTTGTATGTTTGCGTGTGTAGTTCCATGTGATCACATATACTGTAGATGTAAAATATAGATTTGTAACTTGTGTCTTGTATGTTTGCGTGTGTAGTTCCATGTGATCACATATACTGTAGATGTAAAATATAGATTTGTAACTTGTGTCTTGTATGTTTGCGTGTGTAGTTCCATGTGATCACATATACTGTAGATGTAAAATATAGATTTGTAACTTGTGTCTTGTATGTTTGCGTGTGTAGTTCTTGGCCATGGTGTTTCAGGACTTGCTGACGAATAAAGACGATTACCTGCGAGCCTCTCGAGCTCTGCTCAGGGAGATCATCAAGCAGACCAAACATGAGATCAACTTCCAGTCGTTTTGTTTTGGCCTCATGCAGGAGAGGAAGGAGACGACTTACGTAGACATGGAGTTTAAAGTAAGCAGACGTTGTCTTAGCTCGGCCGTGCGTTGCTCATCGTCTTCTTTGTGTTCACACCGGTGTTGTTGTTGTTGTTGTTTGAACGTGTCCTGCAGGAGCGCTTTGTGATCCAGGTGACAGATCTGCTCACTGTCTCCATGATGCTGGGCATCACAGCGCAGGTTAAAGAAGCTGGCATCGCATGGGACAAAGGAGAGAAGAAGAGTATGTTGTTTGTGTGAGGTTTTCTTTACACATGATTTATTCTTACATTGAGCTCTTTTGTAGACCTGGAGGTGCTGAGGTCGTTTCAGAACCAGATCGCTTCCATCCAGAGAGACGCCGTGTGGTGGCTGCACACCGTGGTGTCTACCATCAGCAAGATCAGTGCTAAAGACTACATTCACTGGTGAGCATCAGAGAGACCCTGCACGGATCAACTGGACACGCTGCTGTTGATCTGGTTTATAACACTTGATCTGGTTTATAACAGTTGATCTGGTTCATAACAGTTGATCTGGTTTATAACACTTGATCTGTTTTATAACAGTTGATCTGTTTTATAACAGTTGATCTGTTTTATAACACTTGATCTGTTTTATAACACTTGATCTGTTTTATAACAGTTGATCTGTTTTATAACACTTGATCTGGTTCATAACACTTGATCTGGTTTATAACAGTTGATCTGTTTTATAACAGTTGATCTGTTTTATAACACTTGATCTGTTTTATAACAGTTGATCTGGTTTATAACAGTTGATCTGTTTTATAACAGTTGATCTGTTTTATAACAGTTGATCTGTTTTATAACACTTGATCTGTTTTATAACACTTGATCTGTTTTATAACACTTGATCTGGTTTATAACAGTTGATCTGTTTTATAACACTTGATCTGTTTTATAACACTTGATCTGGTTTATAACAGTTGATCTGTTTTATAACAGTTGATCTGGTTCATAACACTTGATCTGGTTTATAACAGTTGATCTGTTTTATAACACTTGATCTGTTTTATAACACTTGATCTGTTTTATAACAGTTGATCTGTTTTATAACACTTGATCTGGTTCATAACACTTGATCTGGTTTATAACAGTTGATCTGTTTTATAACAGTTGATCTGTTTTATAACACTTGATCTGTTTTATAACACTTGATCTGTTTTATAACACGATCTGTTTTATAACACTTGATCTGGTTTATAACAGTTGATCTGTTTTATAACAGTTGATCTGTTTTATAACACTTGATCTGGTTTATAACAGTTGATCTGTTTTATAACACTTGATCTGTTTTATAACACTTGATCTGTTTTATAAGACGATCTGTTTTATAACACTTGATCTGGTCTATAACAGTTGATCTGTTTTATAACAGTTGATCTGTTTTATAACACTTGATCTGGTTTATAACAGTTGATCTGTTTTATAACACTTGATCTGTTTTATAACACTTGATCTGTTTTATAACACTTGATCTGGTTTATAACAGTTGATCTGTTTTATAACAGTTGATCTGGTTCATAACACTTGATCTGGTTTATAACAGTTGATCTGTTTTATAACAGTTGATCTGTTTTATAACACTTGATCTGTTTTATAACACTTGATCTGTTTTATAACACTTGATCTGTTTTATAACAGTTGATCTGTTTTATAACACTTGATCTGTTTTATAACACTTGATCTGTTTAATAACACTTGATCTGTTTTATAACACTTGATCTGGTTCATAACACTTGATCTGTGTGATCAAGTGTTTTATTTTTTGAATGTCCAGAGGATCAGACTTAGCTTTTTTTAGATTTTTCTACCTGGATTATTGAGCATGCATCAGAGTAACACTTGATCTGGTTCATAACACTTGATCTGGTTTATAACAGTTGATCTGTTTTATAACACTTGATCTGTTTTATAACACTTGATCTGTTTTATAACACTTGATCTGTTTTATAACACTTGATCTGGTTCATAACACTTGATCTGGTTTATAACAGTTGATCTGTTTTATAACAGTTGATCTGTTTTATAACACTTGATCTGTTTTATAACACTTGATCTGGTTCATAACACTTGATCTGGTTTATAACAGTTGATCTGTTTTATAACAGTTGATCTGTTTTATAACACTTGATCTGTTTTATAACAGTTGATCTGTTTTATAACACTTGATCTGGTTCATAACACTTGATCTGGTTTATAACAGTTGATCTGTTTTATAACAGTTGATCTGTTTTATAACACTTGATCTGTTTTATAACAGTTGATCTGTTTTATAACACTTGATCTGTTTTATAACACTTGATCTGTTTTATAACAGTTGATCTGTTTTATAACACTTGATCTGGTTCATAACACTTGATCTGTTTTATAACAGTTGATCTGTTTTATAACAGTTGATCTGTTTTATAACAGTTGATCTGGTTTATAACACTTGATCTGGTTTATAACAGTTGATCTGGTTTATAACAGTTGATCTGGTTTATAACAGTTGATCTGGTTTATAACAGTTGATCTGGTTTATAACAGTTGATCTGGTTTATAACAGTTGATCTGTTTTAAACTATAAATAAAGATGACTCCATGATGCTGTGTGTTTTGTGTGCAGCCTTCACAAAGTGCTGTTCACAGAGCAGCCTGAGACGTACTACAAGTGGGACAACTGGCCTCCAGAAAGTGACAGAAAGTACGTTTGTGTTTTTAAAGAAAAGTCTTGGTGTCTGTTTTACTTGATGAACTGATTCATCTTTCTTCTTCTTCTTCTTCTTCAGTTTCTTCCTTCGCCTCTGTTCTGAAGTGCCTCTGCTGGAAGACACGCTGATGCGCATCCTGGTGATCGGGCTGTCTCGTGACCTGCCTGTGGGCCCGGCGGACGCCATGGAGCTCGCGGACCACCTGGTCAAAAGAGCCGCTGCGGTGCAGTCTGACGGTGTGTGACTCTTCCACTCACTGCTGTTTGCTTCACGCTCTGGCACAATGTTTGGACATCTTATAAACACTTCAGTGCACAAAAGAAGAAACTTGCCATGCATGCTCATTAGGTAAATAATGATAGTAAAGAATGAACAGAGGGATGAGGTTTGTTTCCTGTTCAACAGATTTGGATGTCCTGAAAGTGGAGAGGATCCAACTCCTCGACGCGGTGCTGAATCTGTGCACGTACCACCACCCAGAGAACATCCAGCTGCCAGCAGGGTAAGCCCTGGTTCTTTAATCACTTTTAAAAACACACATGGGTCACACACACTAAAACTAACAAATGATGTTTAACGTTTGAAGATACCAACCACCAAATTTGGCAATATCCACGCTTTACTGGAAGGCGTGGCTCTTGTTGCTGGTGGTGGCTGCCTTCAATCCTCAGAAAATAGGTACAGTACTAAAGCCACATTTATTTACTCATTTAGACATAAAATCAGCTGTTGTGCATTTAAGTCATCGTATTAAATTCTGACATGTTCTTTCCTTCAGGCTTGGCGGCGTGGGACGGCTATCCTACTTTAAAAATGCTCATGGAGATGGTTATGACAAAGTTAGTAGAAGTTATGAAAGGGAATTAAACTCTAATAAAAGATATGAACATTTAAAACGGCTTGTGTTTTTGCACGGCAGTAACTACACGTTCCCTCCGTGTACCATCACTGATGAGGACACAAAGACAGAGATGATCAGCCGGGAGCTTCAGATCTCCCAAAGGGAGAAGCAGGAGATCTTGGCCTTTGAGAGTCATCTGGCTGCAGCCTCCACCAAACAGACGATCACGGAGAGCAACAGCCTGCTGCTGTCTCAGCTCACCAGCCTGGACCCGCAGTAAGACTCCAGCACACACATCATCACATGGGTGGACAGGAACAATCATACATGTTGTTTGTCTTCAGGGGTCCTCCTCGACGACCTCCTCCTCAGGTTCAGGAGCAGGTCAAGAGTCTCAACCAGTCCCTGCGCCTCGGCCACCTCCTCTGTCGCAGCCGTAACCCTGACTTTCTTCTCAACATCATCCAGAGACAGGTGAGGATCAGACACACGCTCCTGCCAAAACCTCACCACCTGAAGTTTCCTGTGTCCTCCTCATACCTTCAGTATTTTACTGCTTCTGTCATAGTGTCTGAGTACTGCTGTTGCACAGTAGTCCCTCATTTATCACTGGGTTTAGGGGACCACGCCCCCCACGATACGTGAAAAACTGTGAAGTACAGTAGTCCAAGTTCAAGTTTCACTCCCAATCTCCATCCTTCTGTGTAAATAAACAATTTAAATACTAATATTTTATATATACTAATATTTAAATTTAAATTGTAGAGAAGAAGAGTGCAGCAACGGGTTAACTCTTCACACAGCAGATGCAGCGTGGAACATAAATGTACTTCTTGATCAATTGCACTGTAACAAATGATCGTAGAAGTTCTAAAATAATCAAAAATAAAAGAAACTGTCCAGATGAACTGATTGAGAATGAGCGGAATCAAAAATAACTTTTAACACTTTAATATTTTGTGATTAAGATGATTTTACGATGTGACATACTTTGAATTTTAACTTGGAAGACAAAAGTTGATTGGTGCAGCTGGACAGCAAAGGGTTAACCCTTCATGAAGCTGCTTCAGCCGGAGGAGAAATGTGGGCGTGGCAGAGCGCCGCAGGTGGCAGAGCGCCGCAGGTGGCAGAGCGCCGCAGGTGGCAGAGCGCCGCAGGTGGCAGAGCGCCGCAGGTGGCAGAGCGCCGCGAACATGACAGGCTGAGAGGGAGCTTCTCCCTGCACCTGATTCAGCAGCTGCTAAATCATTTCAAATCATTTATTTTAATAAAACAATCCATGCCGCTCGTGTGGCTCATCAATCAATCAATCAATCAATCAATCAATCAACCAACCGTGTGTCAAGTCCACTCTTACTTTGAAAAAACACCAAAGTCAAAGTTGCGAGGGACTGTTGTACGTGTTCATCAAAAATAAAACAAGCTTCAAGTGCTCAGAGCAGTTGAATCACTCGTATGTGGAACGTTGAGCTTTATTTGTGTGAAAGTTCACATCAAAGTCAACTTTATTGTCAGAACTGCAATATGTACAGGACATACACAGGATTGAAATTGTGTTTCTCTCAGTCCCTCGGTGCAACAGTAACCATTTAAACACTAAAACACTAAACATTTAATAAACATAAGCATAAAATAGTAAAAGTGTAACACTGTTCTGAGTTTTTGCATAGTAGTATTAAAGTGTATAAAATATATCTATAAAATAAAATGAAAGTTTTAGCATTGACATTTGCAAAGAGTGACAAAGCAGCATATGAAGTTAATGTAAACAGTATATGTATGAGGTAGTTGATATTGGTATAGAGGCAAAGTGGCATATGCAATAAGGCTAGTAAAAAAAATATATATCAGCAGTAGTGTAGATATAAAAAGTAGTGTAA
>JBBPBX010103313.1:0-11903 GCA_038048925.1 Garcialebias charrua | reverse complement strand
CGATGTGGGGATAAAAGAATTTTTAAATCGGTTAAGTCTAAAAGCAGGGACTCTAAACCGTTTGCCAGATGGTAACAGTTCGTATTGTGAGTTCAGGATGTGAGCGGGGTCAGACAGTACCCTCCGTGCTAGTCTGAGGACAGACTCATCATAGATAGACTGCAGGGAGAAGTTATCAGTTCTTCCTATCACCTTCATTGCAGTTTGTACCATACGATGAAGTTTAGATTTAAGTTGCACAGAAAGATTGCCATACCACGCTGACATCCCAAACCTAATGATGCTTTCCAGTACGGCCTGATAGAATAAAAACATGAGCTTCTTGTTAACCCCAAAGACTCTGAGTCTGCGTAAAAAGTACAGTCTCTGCTGTAGACGGGAGCACAACATGTTAACATGAATTTCCCACTTGAACAGATTATCTAGGTGGACACCCAGATATCTGTAAGAACAGACCTGGTTTATTTTCTGGTTGTGAATAAAAAGTGGGAGATTATCACCCAAAGACTTGGGGTCAATCAGCATCTCTTCTGTTTTCCTGGCATTAATAATAAGGTGGTGGTCATCACACCATTGAACAAATGATTGAACCTCATTAAAATATGATGAGGAGTCCATATCCTCATGCAGCAAGCTGAGAATAGCAGTGTCATCAGAGAATTTAAAAACATAATTCCCGGGGCAGCTGCTGATGCAATCATTTGTGTAAATGGTGAAGAGGACAGGAGAGGTAACGCAGCCCTGGGGAACCCCAGTGCTGATGGACCTTGGCTCTGATAAGGTTTTATTGACTCTAACAAGCTGTGATCTTTTTGTTAAAAAAGAATAAAACCATTTAATAAGAAGAGGGTTAAGATTCATCTGCTGTAATTTCTTAATAAGCAGGTGAGGCTGTACGGTATTAAAAGCAGAGCTAAAATCTATAAACAGAAGACGGGCGTAGGCCTTTGGGTTTTCAAGATGTTTAAGAGTTAGGTGTGTGATGCCATTAATAGCATCATCTGTACCCCGTCTCTGTCTGTAAGCAAACTGGAAAGGATCAAGACCAGGGTTTATCTCTGATTTCAAGAGGGACGCAACATATTTCTCAAAACACTTCATAACTATTGATGTTAGTGCCACTGGTCTATAGTCATTATTCTCAGATGGACTTGATTTCTTGGGGATCGGAATAATAATTGACTTCTTCCAAAAAGAAGGAACCGTATGTTGGTCAAGTGATTGCTGAAAAATAGGGCACCAGACTGGAGTGAGCTCTTCAGCACAGGTTTTTAAAAGAAAGGCAGAAATACCATCAGGACCAGCAGATTTATTTTTACTAACTCCACTAAACAGTGCCTGAATTTTGTAAGGATTAACTTCCAGTTGGGTACAGGAATCATCAAGATCAATGGACTGAAGAACTTCATCACACTTTGAAGTAGGATCTTGTGTTTCAAACCTCATAAAAAAATTGTTGAGCTCATTAGCTTTTTTAAGATCATCATCTGTGATGAGACACTTTCTCTTTGTAGTCATATTGACTGCTGTTTTCATAGAGTCCCATAACTTTTTTGGATCCTTCAATGCAAAGTTCTTCTCCATAATGTCCCTATGTTTGTTCCTAGCTTCTCTCAGTCTTTGGTCGAGTTCTTTTTGCACTATTTTCAACCCTGTATAGTCCTGTTTTTTAAAAGCTATTTTCTTGCGGTTAATACAGTTCTTAACTTCTTTATTTATATAAGGTTTGTTATTTGGATATACTTTAACCACCTTTTTTGGAACCACACAATCAACACAGAACTTTATGTAATCGGTTATTGTTTCAACAGCAAGATTAATCTCCAGTTTGTTAAAAATGTCCCAGTTTGTGCATAAAAAAGAGCCCTTTAGAGTCTCAATACTGTCTTCGGACCACACAGATACTGTCTTGAGCTGTGGTTTGTTCCTTTTAAGCATAGTTTTGTATGTAGGGATTAGATGCACTGTATTGTGGTCAGAGTTAGAGAGGGGAGGTTTTGGTTTAGAACAATATGCATTCTTTATGTTACCATAGCATTTGTCTAAAACTCTGCTGTCCCGGGTGGCACAGTTAACAAATTGTTCATACCCAGGGAGGGATAACTCTAATTTACAGCTGTTAAAATCCCCCATTATAAAAACAGGAGCTCCAGGTGAGCGGGTCAGTTGATCCTGGACACAGTCTGCAATTTGAGCTGCTGCCCGTGCAGCGTTGCCGCTGGGAGGGACGTAAACGGCACAAATTAAAATGTTGCCAAACTCCCTGGGAAGATAATGGGGTCTCAAAGAGAGACACAGCAGCTCAACATTTGAGTTGCATATGGTTTCCCTCACAGTGTGATTTCTGCACCAGGACTCACTGACGTACACGCAGATGCCTCCTCCGCGGCTCTTCCCCGAGTTCTCATTACGGTCCGCCCGAACAGCAGAGAACCCCTCCAGCTCGATAACAGAGTCAGGGATGTCAGATTTGAGCCAGGTCTCCGTGATCACCAGCATGCAGGACTCCCGGTACTCAAAGCATACCTTGGCGTTAATGCGGAGCTCATCCATCTTACTCCTCAGAGAGCGTGCGTTGCAGAGTAAAATGCTGGGCAGAGGTGGCCGACTGCCTCGTCGGCGGAGCCGTTGCCGTACTCCTCCCCTTCTGCCTCTCTTCCGTCGAAGTCGTCCTCCTGGTGGTTTAATTCTCACCGATTCAGGCAGGTTCGCAGGCGGTGTAGTTGAAGCAGGGCGAAGAGAAAGCAACGCGTCACTGGAGTAAGTGAGAAGATGGCCTTCCTCATGTGGAAAAGTTTGACACGTATGCAGAAGTTTTAAGACGATGAGCGCCAGGAGCAGTTTTTGTATAAATGATGCCATCGTGCTACAAAATGCTCAAACACAGTCACTCCAAAAGATAGGCAAGATTAAAAAAAGAAAAAATAAATAAAATAAAAGATGATTAAACAAACGCGGCAGAAGTAGCGCACGAGTCCGGGTCGCCAGCAGAGCAGCGCAGCTGCAGCTCGTCAAAGAATGTTATATTAATTTATAGACCTCCCAAACCGCATGTTTCATTTAACTCAGAGATGCATGACCTTCTCACTTTTTTCTGCACCTCCCCTGTGAAGACTATTTTTCTTGGCGACTTAAATATCCACGTGGACAATTCTTCTTCACCTCTGGCAACAGATTTTAAGTCTCTTCTGGACTCTCTTAATCTCACTCAACATGTTGACGCCCCTACGCACAGCAGGGGGCATACTCTGGATTTGGTGATTACAGACACTGTACTCATCAATAACTTATCTGTATATGACCTGGGTGTCTCAGACCACAGGGTCATCTCCCTGGAAGTGCCTTCATCTTCGCCTGCTTCAAATCCAAAACGACCCATCCAGTTCCGTGACCTTAAAAACATTTCCCTTGATGTTCTGTCTGCTGATCTTCACACCCTGACCGCTGTCAATCATTCATCTGCAGATGACTCTGTGGATTACTACAACCAATCTCTTCGGGAGCTCCTGGACCTACACGCCCCCTTAAAGACAAGACTGGTGTCTTTCTCGCGCTCAGCTCCTTGGTACACTGATGAGCTGCGCAAGATGAAGGCAACTGGCCGTGCTATTGAGAGACGTGTAAAATCATCTGGTCTGTCTGTGCATAAGCAGGCATATAAAGAACATCAGAAAGCATACGCCTATTCTCTTAAAGAAGCACGCTCCAAATATTATTCTAACATCATCAACACCTGCCCTGGAAACTCTAAACAGCTCTTCTCCACAATCACTCGTCTGCTTAATCCCATTAAGCAAACTCTTGAGGACTCTGCTCAAAAATGCGACCTGTTTCTTTCATCTTTTAAAACCAAAGTTGACACTATCAGATCTCAGCTCCACAACCTCCCCGTTCTCAGTGTGCCACCCACCCGTCTGCATTCTGGGACCCTAAACAGCTTTGACGAAGTTGTTCAGAGTGAGGTGGAGGCCATCATCAAGAAAATGAAGCCTTCATCCTGCGCCCTGGATCCTTTCCCCTCTTCTCTCATAAAAACCAATCATTCTGCAATAGGCCCACTTATCACTCAAATAATAAATCAGTCTCTACAATCTGGTCATGTTCCACTGCCTCTAAAAACCGCCATCATTAGGCCTCTTCTGAAAAAATCTAATTTGGATCCCGACATTTTTTCTAATTACCGCCCAATTTCACACCTCCCTTTTCTGTCTAAAGTGCTGGAAAAAGCTGTTGCTGCTCAGCTGCAGGATCACCTACAACAACACTCCCTGTATGAGAAGTTCCAGTCTGGATTCAGGGCAGCTCACAGTACAGAGACTGCATTGCTGAGGGTTACCAATGATGTCCTCTTGGCTGCTGACACTGGCTCTCCCTCCATCCTTGTCCTCCTTGACCTCACTGCAGCCTTCGACACTGTGGACCATAGTATCCTCCTCCACCGTCTTCATGTGGAGGTCGGTCTCTGCGACACAGTCCTGGACTGGTTCAAATCTTTCCTCTCCAATAGGCTGGAATGTGTTAGTCTTGGCAACGCCACGTCCCAGACAGTTTGTGTCTCCTGTGGTGTCCCTCAGGGGTCGGTTCTGGGGCCCCTGCTGTTTTCCCTTTACATGCTGCCTTTAGGTCAAATTATTAATCAGTTCAACATTTCTTTTCACTGTTATGCCGACGATACACAGCTTTACATCAGGACTGGAGCATCCTCATCTTCCACCTTGTCATCTCCATCTTCACTCACTGCCCTCTCTGCCTGCCTGGAGGCAATTAGGGCATGGATGAATCAGAACTTTCTTCAATTAAACTGCTCCAAGACTGAGGCCATACTGATTGGCACCCCTCACCAGGTACAAACATCTCCTATAACAAGACTTTCCTTTTCTGGACAAGACATCCCCCTCTCCACCTCTGTTACTAATCTTGGAATAAAAATGGACTCCAATCTTACATTTGAAAATCACATTAAGCATCTGTTTAAAACTTGCTTCTTCCATCTTCGAAACATCTCCAGACTTCGCCCATCCCTAACTTTTTCCGATGCTGAGAAGCTCGTCCATGCTTTTGTCTCCTCCAGGCTCGACTACTGCAACTCCCTGTTTATTGGAATCCCTGGCAAAAACCTTCAGAAACTTCAATATATTCAAAACAGTGCAGCAAGGATCTTGTTGAGAGTTCGTAAATTTGAACATATTACGCCCATTCTCCATAACCTTCATTGGCTTCCTGTCGCCTACAGAATTCAGTACAAAACTGCTCTCATTACACATCAATGCTTACACGGAACTTCACCAGATTATCTGAAGGATATTCTCATTCCATACTCATCCACCCGTTCGCTGCGGTCACAGAACAGCAATCTCCTTCACATTCCGAGAACCAAATTAAGGACCATGGGAGACCGGGCTTTCAGTGTGGCTGCCCCCCGCCTGTGGAACTCTCTTCCTGACTGTCTAAGAGCCCCACAGTCTGTGGTTGACTTTAAGAGCGACTTGAAGACCTTTCTTTTCGACCAAGCATACTCTACCTCCTCATGATTCTACTTTTGATCTTAGCTGATATTGTTATTGATTTTAATTGTTTTATTATTTGTTTTATTGTCATTTAATTCTGTTGCTCCTTGTAGCACTTTGAGATTTTCATTAATGAAAAGTGCGTTATAAATTGAATTCATTATTATTATTATTATTATTAAGTTCAAACAAAGAGTGGAGGATTTGCACCCTGCAGATGTTGGACGCGGTCTATCACGGTGCACTAAGATTCATAACTGGCTACCAACCAGTGCACCCAGTATTCACTGGTTAACTGGACATCATTAACTTCACACAGACTCTCTCACTGGTCTATTTTCATATTTGAATCACTTGTTGGTCTGCTGCCTTCATACATCTCCTCCTACATGTCTCTGTGTGAGTGCAGCTACCGTGTGCACTCCCAGGACATCATTACCTGCAGTGTTCCCTCAGTGAGGACTGAACTTGGCAAAAGGGCCTTCTCCTACTCCGCTCCTGCTTCCTGGAATATCTTGCAAAAAGATTTGAAGCTCTCGAACTTGACCTTTCTGAGTGGCTTCAAACATCTGCTAAGTTCATGGCAAAAACCAACGCAGACATGTTCCTGTTTTTAGTATTTTACATCACTTTACAATGTTGCGTTTTTTTTAAATACCACTTTCTTTAATATTTCTTTCATTTATTATTCTTGATTTGTATGCTTTCTTTAATGATAGTCTATTGTTGTCTTTGTTGTCAACTGTTTTTTTTTTTTAAATCAGGTCTCTCTTGTAAGAGTCCCTGAGGCTCAATGAGACTACCCTGCAGAAACAAAGGTTAAATGAATGAATGAATCCATTTTGACAATTAACTGTTTTAACTCCATGTGATGTACTCTTAGGCCCTGTACACACGTAGCCTGGTGTTTGAAAAACGAATATTTGCGCAAAAAAAACCCATCTGTCCATACATGTTCGAATATTTAAAATGTTTGTCTACATGTCCCGTTTTATTTCACCAGAGAGCGTTGTAATGAATATGCTGAACCCATAGATGGCAGTGTAGTGCTGTCACAACCCTCCAACTGCCGCGACTTCCTGTTATTTATTTATTTATTTTCTTTAGTTTGTGTGGACAGACCGTGAGGTTGAACTACTATTAAATACCGTGTTGGAGTACAAAATTAATAAAACGCAGGAAAATGTCGACTGGGAATCATGTAGAGCAGGTAGGTTGACGTTTTAGTGCTTTTTTTAGAGCATTGTGTGACTGTCAGCGCCGCAGCAGCTGGAGGCGGTGGAGCAGAAAGCTCCGTTCTGAAAGTGCACACGCAGACTCGAAAGCGGAGAGTTCTCAAATCTTCACTTTGGCCGGAGTTTTGTTATTATTCGTTTATAGTTACATCAACCGGCGTTCACGTGTGGATGAAAGGCTAAACCGCATCATAAACTGTTCGGTTTTACTGATAAACGGCTACGTGTGTACAGGGCCTTAGTGAGCAACCGTCTAGCTCGCGGATCATCACATCAGCACCTTCATTCATCTCACACTCTTCTGCCTTGCTGCCTAAGGTCTGCTCTTCTCTTTAGTGGAAGACTGAGTATGTGCTGGCCCTGGTTTTATTGGGACTACCGTGGCGCCTCAAAAACCTCTCGGCTGGTCAAAACAGACATATGACACTACAGCCCTGACTTTAAACACACACGTCCCACAGGGGTTAGCAGTCACGCTTTCAGTTTTCTAACACACCAGTGCAGAGGCTGTCACACTTAGAACGGTTCATAAGCTGCACAGTGGCCAGTGTATTAATTGCTTTTTTGCACACAAACACGCATGCACCCAGGCCCGGGTCTCTGTCCCTGATAAAATAACACCCAATGAAACTGGCCCCTACTGTACTCAGCGCTTATAAGGCAGTTAAAGGAAGGATTATTTCAATGCAAGCATTTAGACCCTGCACACTTAACACCAGAATGCTTTCAGTCAAATAGGGCTGACAAATGCAGAGTAATTCTAGATGAGAGATTGTGTTCTGGTGGTGATTTAGACTCTACAGCACATGTGTCAAACTCTTGGCCCGCGGGCCAGATGTGGCCCGCCATGTCATTTTATGTGGCCCGCGAGAGCTTAGTTTAAAAGTTTTGAGTGTCTAAAAAGAAATACGAGCGTGTTTTGACCAAAAACTACATTTCCCACAATGCCTTTCAACTAGGGTAGCCCACAGTCCTTTCAACTACGGTAGCCCACAATGCCTTTCGACTACGGAAGCCGCAGCAGTGTTTCTACCTTCATGCCAACGAGTGGAATTGAGATATAAATAATGATCCCAAAATGTCCAGAAAGAGAAAAGTTGATGCAGACGGAAGTTTCAAGAAAGATGGGAAGGCGAATACTTGTTTGTGCTTCCAGGAGAAAGACCGGTATGTCTTTTGTGTTACGAGGCGGTGTCGGTTTTGAAACCAAACACGGAGCTAAGTACGCTAAAGCTAGCCTTCAAGAAAAGCAACACATTCTGCCAAGAATTAAAAGGCAAACTGCGGTCGCAGCAGAGTTTGTTCATGAAACCCACAGCCAAAAACGAGGCTGCAGTGAAAGCTAGCTTCATTGTGGCTGAAGAAATCGCTTCCAAGTCGTTTTCAGATGGAGCGTTTTTGAAACAGTGCATGCATGCACAAGGTCTGTGAGCAGAGACGCAAACAAGTCATCACGCAGATGTCCGACACGATCACGGCTTTCCAGAATAAATTGGACTTATGGATGTGACAAGTGAAACAGGACAATCTTGTCCACTTTCCTGTTTGTCAGGTTAGCATTTTTTTTTAAACAATTAAAATATAATAAAATGTAATTCAACAAAGAAGAAGAACATTTAAACTGTGTGCAATTTAATGATTGTGCTTGCATTTTGTTTTGTGTTAAAATGATCAATCATAGAGAGAGAATCCACTTGTGTGTTCCAGGCAGCATCTCCTCATCAAAGACTACTGGTAACCAAAACACTTGAGTAATATAGTTGTGAACTGAGTCAACCTTTATTTTGGTATTTTTAGTTGATTACATATTATTTATGTGTAGCTGCTGTTGTAATTATTTAAAGGGGACCACAGATGCAAAATTCACTTTTTAATGTTTTTTTTACTCAACTTTGGGTATTTACTTCATAAAAAAACAGTCCTTGTGCCAAAAAAATGCACCCAGTGGTTTATTTACTCTAAGTAGATTTATTTATTTTTGATAAATACACCAGGATTCACACTTCCTGCAGTTATTGACGTCACAGGCCGTAGCCAATCACCTCAAACCTGAGTCCAGCCCCTCACCTAGCAACCCCTGGTTAGGCTCAACCCACTTCTGTATTAAACACATGACTGTTGTTTTTCATGATTTCATCTCATCTTTTGTTTATATGTTCTTAATTTCATGTGTACAGCACTTTGTTGCAGCTGTGTTTTTTTAAATGGCTTTATAAATAAAGTATAATTGTTATTTTTATGTTTTAGTTCAATTTTTAGTGTATTTGCGATCGCTCCCAACGCGCAGCCGGCAAAAATTAAACGAGCGGACCCCCGGCGTAGGGACCAGCGGCAACGGGACCCTCTTCTGGCGCGATGGAGCGGAGCTTCAACTGTACAGCCTCGCTGCTGCCCTCGCAGCAGCCTCGCAGCAGCGAGGACCTTCTCCTTACGGATTAATTTACGGGAGACACTTGGTGAACTTTGTGTTGTCTTGACTGGAACAGCGATAACTCCCAAAATCTCCGCGTGCAACGAGCGGAGCTGGCGAACACCGGAAGAGGAACAAGCTAACATTAGCTTCGGATTCGGGTGGTCTCATGCTAAAAGGAGCAGCAAATTGCGGCGCGCTCAGACGGGTTTCGGTAAGTTATCTTAAGCTAGCACTAACAGTAAGTCAAATGAGTAATAAAAAAAGAGCTAATTTTAAAACAACAACACATTACAGATACTGGCTGTTACAGAGGGCGTAAACAGATCTTTGAAGGGCGTGGACTTCAAGAAACCGGTCGTTCAAAACGAAAGTTAAAAATGGCAGAATTAAAAAGGGTATAATTAATTATCTAAGAATTATTTTGTGTATTAAAATGAATTAATATTGTCAAGATAGCACACAGACATAACATAAAAATTTTAAATACCTATATGTGGTCTCCTTTAATATTTGCAGGGTGTGTATGCACACAAATTGTTGTCATCAAACCATCAGTTGGATGCAAGGCTGTGTGTAGCCTTTTTTGTAAAATGCTACATGTGTCATACATGTTCTTTGCAGCTCAGTTTTATGTTATTTTTCTTTATTAACTTGGACATCTAAAAAAGCTAAGTCTGGTCCTCTGGACATTCAAAAAACAAAACAAAGCAAAAAAAACTGTAGAAACATTTCGTCTTTCGTCCGAAAGACTTCCTCAGTCTGAGATGCTGTATTCAGCTCAGTCTTATAAATAGCACCCTCTCACAGTGGATCAACCAGTTGGCTGATGACAGCCGAAACCAGCTGCTCACATGATCAAGGAGGACCACCTCTGGACCATCAGGTCCAGAGGACCAGACTTAGCTTTTTTAGATTTTTCTACCTGGATTATTGAGCATGCATCAGGGTATTAACTTGGACAGTTTGATCCTTCATTAATGGAGTTATGTGGGTTTTCATAAGCTGACAAAATTTAAAAGGATTTATGTTAGAGCAACAAGCAAACAGATGTTTTCTATGCAACTGTAATTGTCAGTTGAATAAGTTATAATAAATGAGTTATTCAACATTAAGGAGTACGGTAGTTACATTTATTTTACATTACATTAGATTACATTTAGTTACATTTATAAGTTACATCTGGCCCTTCAAGGACAGCCATTATGCCGATGTGGCCCTCGGTGAAAATGAGTTTGACACCCCTGCTCTACAGCATTACTTCAAACATGAAAACCACCAGTTGTTTTCCAGCTCTGTTCCATTATTAAAATAATTTTGAAGGTCTAAAAATATAGAAAAAAAATGTTGCAAACAAGCCCTGTTCTCTGACATTTTGGTCAAATCTTGTAAATAGTTGCAATATCATGCAGTACTGCAAGATCCCATGTGATCTGTTAGTGCATAAAATATGTGGTGTAAATGACTCTCTCACTACCACACCACAATTAGCCTAATATTTGTAAAATAGACAGTTATAGCTGTTTTTGTGGTAGCTACAGCCAATTAGTTGTGGGAGTCATCTTGAATTGGCTTGACACAAATGTTAATGAGTTGTAGATGTAATGAATTCTTTAAGATAAATTTGCTCTAATTCATCCTGTGATTTATGAGGTACAAACAGGGTTGACACTAATAGTTATTTCCAAAGTTTTCTGCAAATATACTGCACACAATTTAATTATTAGTGTATATGTTGGGGACAGTGCTTTGCTGCTATCAGTGTTTAATTAAACATCTGTAAGACTGACTAGAATATATTCTTTGCGGTGTTGACTAAAGTTGATAAGCTGTGACGCTATCATTAACTCCAAAAGTTAACAAGTTGTTTAGGTACACCCAGTTAGTGCTGGACGATGTGGAAAAAATCATATATCACGATATGGACTTTTTTATATCATGATAACGATATATATCACGATATATACAACACGATGTGTGTGTGTGTGTGTACAGGAAAAATTTGGACCAAAGTAGAAAAGGAGTTAATAATAATAATTATAATAAATTTAATTTATACTTTACAAGTTGTCTCTCACAACTTGTGTTGTGAGAGACCACCTGCCATCTGGGTGATGTCAGGGGTCAAGAGGCCACAGGTCCTAAGGGCCTGCAGGGAAACAGCTTGAACCATAGATATCATATATATACACTAGATACCGCATAGCTTGCTCCGGCGCAGGATTTCAGGCGGCCATCTTGAAGGCGTCCACCGCTCCACTCAGCCTTATGTATTTGGCTGGCACAATAAAGTATCAGCGCATTTAATCAATCACAACACTCTGAATAGTAATGCTATTGTCACATATTTAAATTTTAGGCATACAGCTATTAAAACTGCATGTATAGGAACGTATAGTTTAGCATATTTAAATAATTTTGGTGGAATACAATACTTTAATATATGTTTAGCAAGATACAACCAAAGATGCACACACACATTATGTATACATATTCAGATACTGTAATAATACATATATATTCAGATAAGCATATATATAACTATATAAATACATACTACAGTATATATAAATATAACTATATATATATATATATATATATATATATATATATATATATATATATATATTAGATATACAGTATTTATATATAATATATATACACACACATATATATACATACACAGTATACACATATATGTGTGTGTATGTTTATATGTATATACAGTATATATATATATATATATATATA
>JBBPBX010103312.1:0-11903 GCA_038048925.1 Garcialebias charrua | reverse complement strand
TGAGGTTGGTGTTTTGACCTCTTCCATGGGCAGAGCCAGGATCAGATTAAGTGGTAAAGGTCTAGTATGCACAGGTGATACACCCTCAAATGTAGGGAACTCCATGTGCACGGGGGGTTTGGCATAAATCACAGGAGTTCTGCTTGATGGTGGAACAGTCAAGTGGAAGGCTGATCCCGGGTAATCTAACATCCCACTGTGTGTTGATGTCATAACTGGAACCGTTCCTGGAGTGATGTAGGCAGTAGTTTGATCCGTCCTTTGAGGATGTGAAAGTCCAAAACTTCCTTGTGGTACTCCTGGTACAGGTAGGCCTAAAGGTGGAGATGATGTTTCAGGTGAATTATGCCTCACGGAGGTAGAAAGATGATCAGATGGCACAGGGAGACTTGGTCTGATACTATCAGAAGAATGAATAGCTGTAGAAAGTCTAGCACGCTTCAGCCTCTCTATTTCAGCCTTCCACTTTTCATCTCGTAGCAGCAAATAGTCTACTACTTTGGCTTCAAATTCCTTAAAAGCTGTTTTCATACATTGCTCCATGGCCTCAACATTTTTATCAATACATGTCCTGATGTTTTGTTCCCTATTCAAAGCACTGTCTACAGATGCCCTGAAATTTTCTTCCAGTGAGGTAATCCTAACCCCCATATTGGTTAAATCATTCCTAACACCAGTAATGTCTGACATAGTGAGGTATTCTTCCTCATCTTCCTCTCCTTCTTCAGATTCATTATCTAATGCATAAAGGGAGCTAAGCAAAGATGTTATTTCACCTACAGGATTTCTCCTTGTAATCTAGGCATCTCCCCCATGGTTGCTAATTGTCTCTTTTTGATCTAAAAGAAACCCTGCTCCACTCTCTTGCTCATCCTGATCAGCATCTCTTTCCTCAGCATGTTGTGATTGAGATGTTATGTTATCCATCTTGAAAAAAAAAAACACTCAAACAAATATGTTGAAATTTACAACAGGATTATTTCTAACTGTGTTAACACATGTAGCACAAAACCTGACCTTGTATTATCCTGTTCCCCATACGGGCCACCATTTTGTAAAATTCAACTTGATTTAAAGCGGAATTCACAATATCATCAAGGGGGTTCTGTCACAGGAAATCAGGCAAAATGTGATACAACAATTATTTTAATAAACACATAAATATCCAACCACTCAGAACTAAATTTGTTGTTTTTCACAACAATGATTTATAAATAAATAAAAAAATGGCATGCGACTAAGAACTAATAGTTATTCTGATGAATAAAGTTGTTACAAAGATCCCTCTAATAAATAAAAGTAGGTTAGATTTAAATTACTCAGTTTATGTCCACCGCAACAACCTGAATAATTAATTGTCCACAAATTCCTTGTTGCCTTTTAATGAGAATAAAGTCAGCAACAGAGTCCCATATGTTCAAAAATTAAATCAAAAATCTTGGATAATATTTACCCATTTTACCCAAAAGTCACAATCCAAAAATGAAAAAATCCATAATTCTCTCGCTTTCCCCCCCAAAAAAGATATTTAAAAAATGAGAGAGAGAGAGTGGTACCACCCAAAAAAAACCCAAAAGAGAAGTAAAGTCCAGATCTCACCGGGAGCGTTTTTCCTTCCTCCCTGTGACGTCTTCTTGCACCTGGCGGTGTTTCCTGTGTGCAAACTCCGATCCAGTCTTTAAAACACACAATCTGCGGCGCTAGGATGAACTTTGCTTGCGGTTTAATGTCTTATCTTTGCTTTTTTTACTTGTTTTACACGTTAAGTCAACTTGAGTCTCCCGTTGCGCAGATCTGTCTGTGTGCCTCTTCCTCTTCAGCTGCGTGGCTTCAGCTGCGTCCTTGGCGCGGCTGCACACGCCCCTTTTTATCTCCCAAGTTCAACCACACCTGAAAACCTGCATGATACACAACTTTGTTTTGTGCTGGGCCATCCATTCATGATGGTTTGAGTGAGGTTTTTCATTGTCATGTCTTTCTTCGTCTTATGAGCTCCATTTTGGTTTCCGACACAGGCAGTGCACTTGTAATCATGTTGACATATAAATCTACGTCATCACGCATTTTAGAGCTTGTTAGTTCTTTGGGGTCAACTGCTCTTGACAACGTGTCGGCCATGTACATTAACTTGCCTGGTGTGTACATCACGTTTAGTGTGTAGTGCTGCAAACAAATCATCATTCTTTGAATCCTTAAAGGGCAGTCATTGAGAGGCTTTCTGAACAGTGTGATCATAGGTTTGTGATCTGTTTCCACACAGACTTCTTGTCCTGAAATGAACTGGTGAAATCTCTCACAGGCGTACGTTATGCTGAGCAGCTCTTTTTTATGAGGGGTAGTGTAGAGGCAATACGCAGAAAATGTGTGTGTGTGTGTGCACTAATACTATAGTGAATGAGAGGCAATACGCAGAAAATGTGTGTGTGTGTATGCACTAATACTATAGTGAATGAGAGGCAATACGCAGAAAGTGTGTGTGTGTGTGCACTAATACTATAGTGAATGAGAGGCAATATGCAGAAAGTGTGTGTGTGTGTGTGTGTGTGTTGTGCACTAATACTATAGTGAATGAGAGGCAATACGCAGAAAATGTGTGTGTGTGTGCACTAATACTATACATGTAGTGAATGAGAGGCAATACGCAGAAAATGTGTGTGTGTGCACTAATACTATAGTGAATGAGAGGCAATACGCAGAAAATGTGTGTGTGTGTGCACTAATACTATAGTGAATGAGAGGCAATACGCAGAAAGTGTGTGTGTTTGTGCACTAATACTATAGTGAATGAGAGGCAATACGCAGAAAGTGTGTGTGTGTTTGTGCACAAATACTATAGTGAATGAGAGGCAATAGATGTGTGTGTGAGAGAAGAAAATAGTTTTAGTCCTACACGGCCCCTCATACTTTTTCAATCTGCGCGCATCTTGTTTCTACATCATTCATTGAGCGTGATGCATATGCAATTGGTTGCCAGTCTTCATATTTCTGTAATAACACTGCTCCCAATCCATTTTTTTTTCAGAGTCAGAGTCAGAGAGTCAGAGTCAGAGAGTATTTATTGTCATTTGCACCGCATGTGGTACATGTGATGAAAACGAGATTATGTACACGGGGTCCTAGTTACATCCACCAACAAATGCAAGAGAAAATCAGTAATAACATCTAGAATTAACTAAGAAAAACATCAACCAGTAATACACTAAGCCCTAATATAGTGGAAAAACATCATTATAAACAGCAGCACGAACATGAGTCAGTATGAGCAGATGGTCACAGATGAACATTTTGTGATGCATCTGAAGATATTTAGATGGCTCTTCCTGGATCATAAAACTTCAAGACAGGTTCTTTTGTTAGTGCCTTTTTCAGATCATTCCAGGATTTCTCATGTTCATGATTCCATTCCCATTCCGTTTTCTTTTCAGTTAGCTGTCTCAGCGGTGTCATTTGTTCAGACAAATTGGGGATGAATTTACCCATGTAGTTTATCATTCCATTGAACCTCTGTACATCTTTCTTACACTGTGGTCTTTGCATATTTTCAATTGCTGACACTTTTCTGGGGTCTGTTCGCACTCCATCACTGCTTAGGATATCTCCAACAAATGTTAATTCTTTAACTCCTAGTTGACACTTTTCTTTATTCAACTTGAGGTTGGCTTTTCTGGTTGCTTCCAGAACAACTCTCAGCCTTCTATCATGTTCTGCCTTTGTGCTGCCCCTTACAATGATGTCATCCATTGAAGTGTCCACTCCTTCTAGGTGTTCATAAATCATATGGATTGTTTTGTGGTACACTTCAGGCGCCGAGGCAATGCCAAATGGTAAATGAAGAAATCTAAATCTGCCAAATGGACTGTTAAATGTGGACAGCTTTGAACTTGCCTCCTCTAACTTGAGTTACGATAATCCTGAGGATGCGTCTAGTTTGGTGAAGTATTTGGCATTAGCAAATTGTGACATTATTTCTTCTCTTGTCGGCAGCTTGAAGTGTTCTCTCTTTATTGCCCGATTAAGGTCTCTTGGATCCATACACACTCTGGGTTTTCAAGTCAAAGTCAAAGTCAAAGTCAACTTTATTGTCAGAACTGCAATATGTACAGGACATACACAGGATTGACATTGCGTTTCTCTCAGTCCCTCGGTGCAACAGAAACCATTTAAAACACTAAAACACTGAAACATTTAATAAACATAAGCATAAAATAGTAAAAGTGTAACACTGTCCTAAGTTTTTGCATAGTAGTATAAAAGTATGAAAATTTACACCAACACTAAAACACTAAACATTTAATGAACATAAGCATAAAATGAAATAATAAAAGTGTAATACTGTCCTGAGTTTTTGCATAGTAGTATAAAAAGTATATCTATAAAATAAACTGAAGGTTCTAGCATTGACATTTGCAAAGAGTGGCAAAGCAGCATATGAGTTAATGTACACAGTATATGTATGAGGTAGTTGATGTTGGTATAGAGGCAAAGTGGCATATGCAGTAAGGCACATTGGGCATCCTTAAATAAGGCTGGTCAGAGAATACTGTATATGTATCAGCAGTAGTGTAGATATAAAAGTAGTGTAAATGTAAACAGTAGTAATAAATGTAAACAGTAGTAATAAATGTAAACAGTATTAATAAATGTAAACAGTGAATGTAAACAGTAGTATGACTATAGGCAGTGATGTAATACAAACATTAGTGCAAATATGAGAAGTAGTGCAAACTGAATGAGCACATGACCGAGAGTTTAGTGAATAACCCGTTTGATGACACAGAGTCCAGTGTTAAAATCTTTGTGTTGTGTGGTAATGTGTGAGAAAGTTTTTTGTGTTAAGGCAGTTCAAATGGGAGGGGAGGCAGAGCAGGCAGAGTGTTTAGCATCCTGACTGCCTGATGAACAGAGCTGTCTCTCAGTCTGCTGGTTCGAGCCTGGAGACTCCTCAGTCTCCTCCCTGATGGCAGCAGTCTGAAGCAGCTGTGTAGTGGGTGTGTGGGATCACCTGCCATGCAGTGGGCTTTCCGAGTGAGGCGGTTGCTGTGTAAGTCCTGCAGTGAGGGGAAGGAGGTGCCGACGATCTTCTCAGCTGCTCTCACGATGCGCTGGAGGCTCTTGCGGCAGGATGCAGTACATGCACCAAACCACACAGTGATGCAGCTGGTCAGGACACTTTCTATGGCACCTCTGTAGAAGGTGCACATGATGGGGGTTGAAGCTCCAGCCCTTTTCAGCTTGCGGAGAAAGTAGAGACGCTGGTGAGCCTTCTTGGCCAGTGATGCAGTGTTCCTGCTCCAGGACAGGTCCTCTGAGACGTGCACTCCCAGGAACTTGGTGCTGTCTACTCTCTCCACTGTGGTGCTGTTGATGGTCAGAGGGGCATGTTGGGCATCCCTCTTCCTGAAGTCCACAACAATCTCCTTTGTCTTCTCCACGTTGAGAGTGAGATTGTTGTGTCCGCACCACAAGGCCAGGCGGCTCACCTCGTTCCTGTAGTCCGTCTCATCGTTGTTGCTGATGAGACCTACCACTGTTGTGTCGTCCGCAAACTTGATGAAGTGGTTGGAGCTGTATGATGGTGTGCAGTCGTGTGTTAGCAGGGTGAATAGAAGGGGGCTCAGCACACATCCTTGTGGGGCCCCTGTGTTCAATGTGATGGTGCTAGATGTGTTACTCCCGATCCGTACTGTCTGTGGTCTCCCGGTCAGGAAGTCTAGCAGCCAGTTACACATTGAGGTGTTCAGCCCCAGACTGTCCAGTTTAAGGATGAGCTGTTGGGGGATGATGGTGTTGAATGCCGAGCTGAAGTCGATGAACAGCATTCTAACATAAGAGTCCTTCGTGTCCAGATGTGTGAGAGCTGTGTGGAGGGCAGAGGAGATGGCATCGTCGGTTGAGCGATTAGTTTTCCATTCTTTTTGACCACTATCACCAGTGAACTCACCCATTCTGTTGGTTCATCGATCTTCTTGATCACTTGCAGCCTTTCCATTCTGTCCAGCTCTTTTTTTAGTGGTTGCTGAAGAGCAAACGGCACTTTCCGGCAAGGGTGAATGACTGGTGGAATATTGTCGTCTGTTCTGATCATGTGTTCACCTTGTAGGCATCCCAGGCCCTGAAACAGATCTTCATATTCATTCATTAGTTCTTCGTAACATGTGTTTCCTTCACTGTCGACAACAAGCACTCTCTTTACTATATTTAATCTTGTACAAGCAGATAAACCTAGTATGGTTTGCACATCTTGTGTCACCACCACAAATGCATGTGTAAGTCTTCTCTTTGTGTTTCACTTTAACCATGCATTTACCTTTCACTGGTATTGCTGCTCCTGAGTATCCTTTCACTTTCGTCCTAGTTTCATATATTTGAGGTCTTGGTCTAATTTTCTTCAGTTCTATTTCAGATATTACATTGGTTTGGGCTCCTGTGTCAAGTTTCATTGCAACATATGAGTCATTAACCTTTAGTGTCATTATCCAATCCTCTTCATCATTATTGTTGTTTGTCACCACATCTACATAGAACTCTTCGGTGTCACTTTCATCCACTGCATGAATTTTGCTTTGCTGGTCCTGACTTTTGCAGCATCTGGCATAATGGTTCTTTTTGTTGCAGTTGTTACATATTTTCCCAAACGCTGGACATCTTCTTGGAGGATGCTGTGTATCACACCGGTCACACTTATTCTCTTGTCTCTCTCTGTTTGATGGCTTCGGATTCATATTTCCTCTTGTAGGTGTCCATTTTGTTTTTGACATCCTGTTTGTCTCCTTTCTTATTGTATCGACTGTGTTGTCTTCGCTGAACAGTTCTTTAGCTTGAGTTTTCACTGTCTCTGCTGCTCTACACAGAGCTATTGCTTT
This sequence comes from Garcialebias charrua, assembly GCA_038048925.1. NCBI lineage: Eukaryota > Metazoa > Chordata > Actinopteri > Cyprinodontiformes > Rivulidae > Garcialebias > Garcialebias charrua. The sequence continues at coordinate 5,040 of JBBPBX010103312.1, read as the reverse complement.
TTCCAGATTGAGATCCTGCTCTCTCAACAGTCTCTCCCTCAGACCATTGTCTGGGATTCCACACACCAGCCTGTCTTTGATCAATGAGTCTGCCAGTCCGCCAAACTCGCACGTCTTGCTTCTGTTGGTTAACTCAGTTACATACCGATCAATAGTTTCACCAGGTTTCTGCACGCATGTGAAAAACCTGTCTCTCAAATGTCACATTTCTTCTGGGTATGCAATACTCTTCAAACTTTTCAATTATTATCTTGAGCTTCATCTTATCAGCTTCTTCGTCAAAGGTGAAGTTATTGTAAACCTCTAGTGCATCGTCGCCGATCACGTGCAAAAACACCGAAGCATTCTTTTTCTCGTTCTTTTCATCTGCGCCTGTTGCAGTCAAGTACAGCTCAAAACGTTGTCTGAATCTTCTCCAGTTCTCTGCCACATTACCTGTCAGTTGCAAACTAGATGGTGGGTGTAGTCCTTCCATGTTCAGTTCTTATTCACACGCTGAGTATTGAAATATATTTCTATCAGTATTACATTACACCCATTATTATTTGTATTCACTTAATTCTGCCATATAATTTGAAATGTGACACAAGGCAGAACGTTTTTCTCTCGGGCTTTGTTTTCAATAGGGAAGAGTTACACGCCTGCACAATTCAACAGACCCAACACTTGATGTTTACATTGAAGCTGATAGTTTATTGGCAGAAAGGAGGGTCACGTGGTAGTGTAGGTGGTCCCAGGGCGGTCCCGAAGCAGTCCCAGGTGGTTCCAGGTTCCAGGAGGCGGTGACGACATCTGGAGGTTTATAACCGTGGCCCTGCCTTTGAAGATGTGTGTGTGGACTGGTGTTCGGAGTGAGGTCTGTTGCAGCTGCAAGGTTTATCCTTATATGTACAATAAACCTGCCAAATAACTTGCACATTCGTTTTCAGAGTTTCCTTCAACCTTTGAACTCGTAACAATTTGGTGACCACCGACACTGAGGGTTGAGAAGGAACGGGGGCCATTTGGGGCTTCCCCCACCGAGCGGGACGAGCACGCGTGCAGTCAACTGGCGCCTTCTTTCAGGTGAGCAGATCTTCCGTTTATCACTAAATGTCTGCTATTGGAAACACTAAATTTACGTTGACTGTATGCTGTTCTGACTACGGGTGGGCCAATTGACAGTATATGGATGTGAATAAGATAATTGAGTTTGACAGGTTATGGAAGGATTTTTGTGTTTTCTGTTCTGATCAGATTTATCATAGATTTAGTGTTAATTTTCTGAATGTGGTCTTAGCCCTTATCACAGACATCCCTGAATAAGAGCAGTTAAGCTTTTCTCAGATATCGGACTAGTCAACAGAGTAGTGTAGGGTTTTTCCCCTTACAGGTGTCTGTGAAGAAGAAGACGAAGATGAAGAGGCTTGACACCAGTTAATATTCTTTGCTAAGGGTTAACACATACCAGAAATGCACACACTGGAGCAGAGTATATGCAATGTTTTGAAGTTTACTAAGAGTTGATAAATCAAATTTTGGGAAAATAAAAGGTCTTGAAAAGGTATTGAATTTAACTTCATTATACCTGCATATACCCTGTAGAGGCGTGTTTGTTGATAGGAGGGACAGTCCGCTCGGTTCTTTCTTGTTTTTATTTTTATTTGTTTGTTCTTATATCTGTTTTTGTCTGTTTGTTCTTGTTCTTTGTTTTTGTTTGTTTTCTCTGTTTGTACCTGCTTATTCTCTTTGTTTGTTTGTTTTGATCTTATTCTGTTTAGTTTTTATTACCATTTAGTATTGATGCTTATTTTTATATGAGGGTTTTTATATTCTGGGTGGGTAACTTAGATGTAATATTGCTGTGGGTGGGAATGTTAGAGATTTCCAATGTGTATCCAGTTTTTAATTGCATTAACACATAGTACATATAGGATTTTGTTGACATGATGTTTGTCATGTCAAAAGGGGAATTGAAATATATTTCTATCAGTATTACATTACACCCATTATGTTCTATTATTTGTATTCACTTAATTCTGCCATATAATGTGAAATGTGACACAAGGCAGAACGTTTTTCTCTCGGGCTTTGTTTTCAATAGGGAAGAGTTACACGCCTGCACAATTCAACAGACCCAACACTTGATGTTTACATTGAAGCTGATAGTTTATTGGCAGAAAGGAGGGTCACGTGGTAGTGTAGGTGGTCCCAGGGCGGTCCCGAAGCAGTCCCAGGCGGTTCCAGGTTCCAGGAGACGGTGACTACATCCGGAGGTTTATAACCGTGGCCCTGCCTTTGAAGATGTGTGTGTGGACTGGTGTTCGGAGTGAGGTCTGTTGCAGCTGCAAGGTTTATCTTTATATGTACAATAAACCTGTCAAAAAACTTGCCAGTGGTGGGCAAATGAACGCTAGATAGCGCTAAAGCGCTAATCCGCTTACAGTGGACCTAAACTTTTTGTCAGCGTTTTTGTGAATTGACTAACTTTTATAATTCATTAGCGGATTTGTGCTGTTTTTATTTAAAATGCAGTACCGCTAATAACTAATTATCTATCAGTAAAAACCAATAAACTTATTTACAAGCTCTTATGCTGGCTTGGTTTACCTTTTTCCCCACCGTAAACAGCAGAGAGGAAGAAGGGTTGGAGGGGGAGGGGGGGCAGAGCTGAGAACAGACTCGGATCTACCATGTAGCAAATGATGCCGTTGCCTGGGGATCCCATCAGCATGGGGCCCTGGCCCCGCCGCGCCCCGGCCAATCACCTACATCCCTAACATTGATCCTGCTTGTTAATGTACATTTAACATAAAAATAATTATAGTTACGATGAAAACGATCATTAAATACGCAATGAAAAAACAGGTCGATTTCTTTATCCCCCTACTAAGAATGGACTATTCCATCTTGACATCTTCCGGGTCAGAGGTGAACTCAGGGGCTAATTCTGTGGCTACTGTTTGTGCTGGGTACTTGGATAAATCCGCAGAGAATCCCATTGTTTCAAGCCAAATTAACGCGGCCGAAGGATTTTATTGTGTGTTTTGTGTCGACCATTCGACGGTGAGTCGTTATTTTTATGTATTTTAGTTACTTTTCATTAAATCTGTTGACTACCTATAGACGCTAACTCTGTGTCCTGCTGGTTGGTTGTGCTGGGTTACTAATGGATAAATCCGTAGAGAACCCCGCTGTTTCAAGCCAAATTAACGTGGCCGGAGGATTTTATTGTGTGTTTTGTGTCGACCATTTGACGGTGAGTCGTTAGTTTCATGTATTTGGGTTACTTTTATGTATAAATGCGGTGGCGACACACCCGTGTATTTGAGATTTAAACGTGGTTTTAGGGATTAAAAGATCATTCTATTTTTTGTTAATTTCGTGGCCGAATAGAATATATGTACGTAAAGTATTAAATAAATCCTTTGATTTTTGTAATTTCATCCTTTTAGGATCATTTTTGTTACTTTTCAGTTGGCAGTGTAGTGCAAATATTGATAACGCTGCCGGCTATATATAAATATATATATATATATATATATATATATATATATATATATAATATATATATATATATATATATATATATATATATATATATAATATATATATATATATATATATATATATATATATATAATATATATATATATATATATATATATATATATATATATATATATATATAAATATATAAATAGCGGATTAGATTAGCTTCCCCTAATTTTCATAAGACATTTGTGCTTTTGAAATTGTGGACCTAAAAAAATTAATAAGCGTTTTAGAAATTGTGGAACTAATTTTTTTATTAATTCTGGAAACTGTGTTTTACTTGTGCTTTTAGATTTAACAGCTGCTTTTGACACAGTCGACCATGAAATTCTTATCGCCAGATTGGAGCAATGGGTGGGCATCACTGGCTCAGCTCTGCAGTGGTTTAGGTCCTACCTTTCAAATCGAAGTTTCAGTGTGAAGATTGATAATTTTACCTCTGCATCTGCTGCCCTCCCCTGGGGTGTACCCCAGGGATCTATCCTTGGTCCTCTTCTCTTCTCACTTTACCTTCTGCCACTCGGTTCTATTTTCAGAAAGCATGGTGTGCAGTTTCATTTGTATGCGGATGACTGTCAAGTCTATTTTCCTGTAAAACAAAATGGCTCCACGCAGTCTCTTCTGGACTGTCTTGGTGACATTAGAGGGTGGATGGCGCTTAATTTCCTCCATTTTAATGATAAAAAGACCGAGGTTATGGTCTTTAAATCTAGTGCTCCTGACAGTCCCACCACTTTTGATTTTTCCTCTTTGGCCCCATATGAAAAGTCGATTGTGACAAATCTAGGAGTGAAAATTGACCCCTGCCTGAAACTGGACTGTCACATCAACAGCATGGTTAAGTCCTCGTTCTTTCATCTGAGGCGCCTGTCAAAAATCAAGCCCCTCCTTTCTAGACGCCACTTAGAGACAGTAATCCACGCTTTTATTACTTCACGCCTGGATTATTGTAACTCTCTTCTGATTGGAGTAAATAAGGCCTCGCTTTCTCGGTTGCAGCTGGTACAAAATGCTGCTGCACGATTTTTGACTGGTACAGGCAGACGTGAGCACATCACTCCAGTTTTAATGTCCCTTCATTGGCTTCCTGTCCAGTTTCGAATCCATTTTAAAGTTTTATTGTTTGTTTTTAAGTCTTTGAACGGTTTTAGTCCCTCTTATCTGTCTGAACTGCTTCAACTTTATGTGCCATCACGTGCTCTCAGATCCGCTGACCAGATGCTTTTAGCAGTCCCAAAAACCTTTTATAAGACCAGAGGAGACAGAGCATTTTCAGCTCTGGCTCCTAAATTGTGGAACGAGCTGCCACTGAAGGTCAGGCAGGCCCCATCAATATCTGTTTTTAAAACTCGTTTAAAAACACATATGTTTTCATTGGCTTTTAAACCAGAATGAGTTCACATCTCTGTTTTAATGTTGTATTATTTTACTTGTGATGTTCTGATATTTATATGATTGAGATTGATTGTTTTTATTGTTTTGTGCTTGTTTTTATTCTTGTACAGC
>JBBPBX010103311.1:0-11904 GCA_038048925.1 Garcialebias charrua | reverse complement strand
TGGGAGAAATATAGGGTTCTGAAGTGTGGGTAAATTGTAACTGGGAAAATGTTTAGTTGTTCACCGAAACTACGTTGCTGTGGACTGAGGGCAGTCTACCCCAAAGTCCTAGTGTTCGGATGTTATATACAGGGGAGTTTAGAAACATGTGTTTCCTGTTAAAAGGGGGAGATGTGGTGATAATAATAATAATAATAATAATGAATTCAATTTATAATGCACTTTTCATTAATAAAAATCTCAAAGTGCTACAAAGTGTAACAAAGCAAAGATCAAAATAAAACAAGTGATAAAATCAAATAAAATCAATAATAATATCGACTAAGATCAAAGATAAAATCATGTGGATGCAGATTAGGCTTGCTTAAAAAATAAATAAAATAAAACAAGTGATAAAATCAAGTAAAATCAATAATGATATCAGCTAAGATCAAAGATAAAATCATGTGGAGGCAGAATAGGCTTGCTTAAAAAGAAAGGTCTTTATGCTGCTTTTAAAGTCAACCAGTGACTGTGGAGCTCTCAGGTCGTCAGGGAGGGAGTTCCACAGGTGGGGGGCAGCCACACAGAATGCTCGGTCTCCCATGGTCTCCCATGATATGTCCCAGTTGGGTTGCCGTAGCTAGTATAGACTGAGCATGCGCAGTGTGTGTGTTTAGATGTTGACTGAGCGTGACATGAGACGTTAACATGTCATGCTGTTAGCTGTTCAATAAAGCTGAGTTCGCCAAGCTACCTCGTGAGTCCACCGCCCGTTCTTCACAGAAGCAGCCGTTCATGACAATATATATTTTGAGCAATTTTATGCATAGTAAAAAAAATCATGTCAGTGACGCTTTAAGTCTCGCTTGAAAACCCACTTCTATTCTCTCGCCTTTAACATGGTGTGATTTGTTTCGATCCTCTCTGTACTATACATTGTTGGCCATTTTAGTTAGTTTCTGTTGCTATTTGCATCTATATTATTATTTTATGTTTTCCTGTCTGCTGTGCTTGTTTGTTTATATTGTACAGTACTTTGGTTGGCCTCGTTGCTATTTTAAGTGCTCTATAAATAAATTGGTATGGTATGGTATGATCATGTGAGCAGCTGGTTTTGGCTGTCAGCAGCAAACTGGTTGAGCCACTTTAAGAAGGTGCTATTCATAAGTCTGAGCTGACTAGATTAGAAGAAAATAGCAAACTTTGGCAGGTAAACATGTACAGGTACTGTATTGTCCATCCATCCATCCATCTTATTATCTTCCTCTTGTTGTGAAGTCTGTTCTCAGGGGCAGCAGCCTGAGTAGGGAGGCCCAGACACCTCTTTCCACAACCACCTCTTCCAGCTTTTCTGGGAGAACACCAAGGTGCTCCCAGGCTAACCAAGAGACATAGTCTCTCCAGCGTATCCTGGGTCTTCCCCAGGGTCTCCTCCTAGTCAAATATGCCCGAAGCACCTCCCTAGGGAGGCGACCAGGAAGCATCCTTACCAGATGCCTGAACCACCTCAAATGGCTTCTCTCGATGTGGAGGCGCAGTGGTTCTACTCTGAGTCTCTCCTGATAACTGAACTTCTCACCCTATCTCTAATGCTACATCCTGACCAAACAGCTTTTCAACGGCAAAAAAGCTTGTCACGCACGCAAGTGGACGCACTGGACCCAGTGGTGTCCTGACCAGAACGAGAAGCTGCGGCGGTGTGGCGGCGGGGGGTGTGGGAGGAGCTTACCGGTATACCGAGTTCCTCACTGCACTCCGCCAGGCAAGGAGCTTTTTATTTCTGTCTCTGTAGAGCAGACTTGACTGGTCGTGAAGGACTTGTCGTGAAGGACTTGTCGCGAACACACAGCTACAATGAGTTTCTCTTCCATAGTACATGACTTTGCGGGTTTTTTCTGTGTCCCAAAAACAATACGTCACATAGTTGCGCAATACCCCCGTCCCCTCGTTTCCGCGTCACATAGGGACTCTCCCCCTCTCTTCTCCCCCCGACTCTCCCTGATCAACCAATCAGGGAGAGTTGAACGGTGTTTGAACGGCGAAAACTTCAGCAATGATCAACGCGTGCTTTGGAGGCTGAAGCGGGTTCACGTGCACGGAAAACGCTTTCCAGCACGCTCAACACGCACGTGACGTGACGCCCGACGCCAAGACGCACCTGGAGGCGCGTCCCCATTGACTTTGCATGTAAACTGGACGCTCCTGCAGTTGAAAACACGTTTGGTCAGGATGTGGCTTAAGGGAGAGTTCAGCTACCCTGCAGAGGAAACTCATTTCAACCGCTAGTATCCGCGATCTCATTCTTTCAGTCACTGTCCGGAGTTCATGATCAGAGGGGAACAAAACCCCAAGATACTTGAACTCCTCCACTTGAGGCAAAAATTCACCCTTGACCCAAAGAGAGCACTCTATTGTTTATTGTTTGTTTGTTTATTGTTTATTGTTTAAGGAAATTATACCACTGCTGTTCATTGTTCTTTAGTTTTAGCAGGTCGCTTTCGTAAATGAGCCCTTGAGGTTCAAAAGATTTACCTGACTAAATAAAGGTTGAATGAATGAAAAAATCCACCCTTTTCCAACTGAGAACCATGGCCTCACATGTGGAGGTGCTGATGATCAAGCACCGTCTATTTTTGTACAATTAGAATGAAAAATGACTTTGGTCTTATGAGGCACATGCAGCCCCGGAGCTGAAGGTTGCAGACCCCTAGGTTGGAACATACAGGTAATACTTATCAAACTTCAGTGACAGTTTGACAAAAAGCTCTTTTCATGTTTTTCAGCAGCTTATACTGTTTGCTGTTAACTAGTAAATTTGCATCACACTCCTGCATGCACATGCAAACAGATGTTTTTTTGTTGTTGTTGAACACAGGTGAACATAAAGGAACATTCCGTCTGTTGTCATCCTTTTTCCAGATGATTTGTTTATGTCGGTGCAGATCAAGAAAATTCACAAACAGTCTATTGATAAGTGAGTTGTAGATGCACAAATAAAAACAAACCAGTTTCCTGGGTCATTTACATGACTTTCCTCTAAAGCTCGCACAATGCTGTTCTGTTTGAAACAGTAAATGAATTATCTGCTTTTTTCTAACATAAACCTCCATACCTGTTTGTTGTACATGTTTGCATAGTGTTATTTGCAGGTGACCAGAGACTGTTCTTGTGCTGAACAGCATCCTGCAGGCAGGATTTGCATTTTTTTGACAATCAGTGAAATCTAAAGTGACAGTAGGCCATTATGTGTCTATAATAGGTGGCTTCTTGTTTGACAATGTTTACGCTGTCTTTGCAAAAACAAAAAAAAAAAGAACTTTTTCTACCTATTAGATATATATCTGTGTGTGGCAGTGCAGAAGCCTGAATCAGGTTTATTTTATTTTTTTATTGTACTTTCATGTTAAAAAAATGGCCCCATGTTAAACAAAGGGGTTTTGACGAAACAAGTTAGGAAAGCCAGTCACGTCTCTGCAGATCAGACAGATTGTACAGTAGAAACATCAATCAGTGTTTACAAGTCACACAAAGTTAGACTTCACACGTCTGAAAACACATTTTGATTAACAGTTTTTAAACAGTCACAGTTCAGCTTTTATGATTTTTGGAGATTGTTGGACTTAGGGAGCACAAGCCAGTGTAACTCTTGTGCCGGTCCCAAGCCCGGGTAAATGGTGAGGGTTGTGTCAGGAAGGGCATCCGATGTAAAACACTTGCCAAAACCATTATGCGAGTTCATCAAAGTGAAACCATACCGGATCGGTCGAGGCCCGGGTTAACAACGTCCGCCACCGGTGCTGTTGACAAACAGGGTGCCGGCGGAAATTGTACTACTGTTAGTCGAAGACCCCGAGGAGGGAAACGTGTCAGGAGACAGAGGGAGAGGAGGAAAGTGAAGAATGTAGGACTGAGGGTTGCAACTCTAAATGTGGGGACAATGACAGGCAAAGGTAGAGAGCTGGCTGACATGATGCAGAGAAGAAAGGTAGATGTTTTATGTGTCCAAGAGACCAAGTGGAAGGGCAGCAAGGCTCGCAGTATTGGAGCAGGGTTCAAACTGTTTTACCATGGTGTGGATAGAAAGAGAAATGGAGTAGGGGTGGTCCTGAAGGAGGAGTTGGCAAAGAATGTAGTAGAGGTGAAGAGAGTGTCAGATAGGGTGATGTGTCTGAAGGTAGAAGTAGAAGGTCTGATGCTAAACATCATCAGTAACTGTGTTTCCATCCATTTTCATTTCGAATTTTGAGCTAATTTTTGAAATCTCGCAAATATGTAAATACAAATTAATGCGAAGCATTAAGTGTTTCCATCTGCTGGCTTGTAGCGCATCTACCAAGCCACGCACAGCGTCATTACGTCAGACGTCAGCGTCCTTACGTCAGACGTCAGCACTGCGCATGTCTACAGTAAACAGGAAGTAGCGGTTGAAAACAGAACCCGGCCACACATCTCGTCAAAATGGAGAGAATATTTCAGGTATGTGTTGCTATCGGGCAAGTTGTATTTATTCTGTCATGCCAACTAGTTTTAGCGATGTTACATGTTGTCCGGAGCGGAAACAGCTGAACGTCACGTGACGTGAATGTTCGCTACGGCAGAACTGAGTCGGAAAATCTGTTTCCATCTGTCGTTTTGCGCATCTGCTCATTTTCGAAGATCCCAAAAACCACCTCAAGCGAGCGTATAAACTTTTTGGCGAATTTGAGGAAGTAAATACGGATTTTGCCGTTTCCATTAAGCTTTTCTGCTGCGATACTTCAAAATGCGCAGCTAGAAACCTTGATGGAAACACGGCTAGTGGTTATGCTCCACAGGTTGGATGTGATGATGGGGAGGAGAAAGATACATTTTGGAAAGATCTGGATGAAGTGATAGAGAGTATTCCCAGGGAGGAAAGAGTGGTGAACGGAGCAGACCTGAATGGACATGTTGGTGAAGGAAACAGAGGGGATGAAGAAGTGATGGGTAGGTTTGGTGTCAAGGAAAGAAACCAGGAAGGACAGATGGTGGTGGATTTTGCCAAGAGAATGGAAATGGCTATAGTCAATACCTATTTCCAAAAGAGGGAGGAACATAGAGTGACCTATAAGAGTGGAGGAAGGAGTACACAGGTCGACTACATTCTGTGTAGAAGAGGAAACCTGAGGGAGATTGGAGACTGTAAGGTTGTGGCAGGGGAGAGCGTGGCCAGACAGCATCGGATGGTTGTGTGTAGAATGACTGTTGTTGCGAAGAAGAGAAAAAGAGTAAAATCAGAGAAGAAGACCAAATGGTGGAAGCTAAAGAAGGAAGAATGTTGTGAGAAATTCAGAGACGAGCTGTTAAAGGCTCTGGGTGGTAAGAAAGAGCTTCCAAGTGACTGGGCTACTACAGCAACAGTAATTAGAGAGACAGGTAGGAAGGTACTTGGTGTGTCATCTGGACAGAGAATGGATGATAAGGAAACCTGGTGGTGGAATAGTGAAGTGCAGGACGCCATTCAAAGAAAGAGATTAGCCAAGAAGAAATATGACAGTGAGAGGACTGAAGAGAGGAGACAGGAATATAAGGAGATGGGACATAGAGCAAAGAGGGAAGTAGCTAAGGCAAAGCAGAGGGCGTACAATGAGTTGTATGGGAGACTGGACACTAAAGAGGGCGAGAAGGACTTGTACCGATTGGCAAGACAGAGGGATCAGGCTGGAAAGGATGTGCAGCAGGTTAGGCTTATTAAAGATGGGAATGGGAATGTTCTAACAAGTGAGGAGAGTGTGATGGGAAGATGGAAGGATTACTTTGAGGAGCTAATGAATGAAGAGAATGAAAGAGAAAGAAGAGTGGAGGTCATAGAAACTGTGGACCAGGAAGTGGGAAAGATTAGTGAGGGTGAAGTCCGGAAAGCTCTGAAAAGAATGAAGAAGGGGAAGGCAGTAGGACCTGATGACATACCAGTGGAGGTTTGGAAATGTCTTGGAGAGGTGGCAGTGAGGTTTTTGACTCAAATATTTAATGGAATATTTGAGGGTGAGAAAATGCCTAAAGAATGGAGAAGAAGTGTGCTGGTTCCCATTTTTAAGAACAAGGGTGATGTACAGAGTTGTAGCAACTACAGGGGAATTAAGTTGATGAGCCACACAATGAAGATCTGGGAGAGAGTTGTGGAAGCAAGGCTTAGACAAGAGGTGACTATCTGTGAGCAGCAGTATGGTTTCATGCCAAGAAAGAGCACCACAGATGCCATCTTTGCTTTGAGGATGTTGATAGAGAAGTACAGAGAGGGTCAGAAAGAACTCCATTGTGTGTTTGTGGATTTAGAAAAAGCATATGACAGGGTGCCAAGAGAGGAGGTGTGGTATTGCATGAGGAAATCTGGAGTGGCAGAAAAGTATGTTAGGCCCTGTTTACACGGACACTGTGTGGGGGAAACGCAACTTTTGGGTATGTTAATTAGGTTGAAAGTTTTGCGTTGACATGGGCGAATTCTGTGGATACGACTCTCTCCCCCCCACCCCCCGTACTCATGAATTTACTGTAGTTACCATGCTGGGCCTGTAGATGGCGCTGTGATCTTTGGAACCTTCACTACTGCGCATGCGCCACCCACTGCTGCTTGAGGTAAACAAAGCACACGAGGCAGCCTGTTTTCCTCTCTGGCTAAAAGTTCAGCTACTACAAGTTGTTGTCAACAAGTTAACAACAAGTTAAAGCTGGAATTTGGATAAGAGTCAACAGATCTGACACCAAGTGGACCGCTTCATCTGCACACCAGTTGCTGACTGGACGTCTGGACCGGAACCGAGTCAACATGTCTGACTTTAGTCCGTGAGAATCAGCTGATTTACAGCAGCGCTACAAGGTAAACCATGTTCTTAATAATGTTTCCTTGTGTTTAGTTCGATCACAGAACAACCAACTGAGGTTTTATTTTTATTTTTTTCCTGCGAGGTCGAAGCTGTTCCACGAAGCGGACCGGCGGTTCGGATCTGGGTCCAGTGTCCACCAGGATGAACAACAGAGTCCAGTTCATTAAAGTTCGGTTAACGTGTTTTTAAAAGTGTTCAATTTAATTCTCAGTGTTTGTGACATGAGTTTGTGGTGTTGAATAAATAAATAAATTAAAAATCAACCTGGTGTCTTCATTTTCAACATGCAGCATGTTAGGCATGACGTAACGAGTCCAGATAGCTTCATTTAGCTCAGATAAATGTAAATATCTCCCACGCTAACATAAATACTGTTTATTATTGTTAAACTGTTAATATATAGCACATTTAGTATGTTATAGTGCAGCGTGACACGTGAAATGTCCGACTGCCTCGTTAACAGACAACTGGATCCAGGCAGCTGGCTCTCTTCCAACACAGATGCAGGTAAGGTGTAGAATAATTAAATATGAGAATCAAAATATATTCCATCAGCTATAGTTCAGAAAGTGGTGCGTGTGTCCACTGTCCAGTCCACCGCCATTGTTAAAATGCCGGCTGTCTGCGCGTGCGTGCTGCGTGCATGTGTTCAAACAAAAGCTCCACGGGAGATGTTTACATTATCAACGGGGGGTCAGCGAAAAACTTCCACCTTGAGAGCAGGGTCAGAAAAGTATCGGTGTCATCGAGGGGGGCCAGCAGCGTCGTGTAGGCGATAAGCAAAGACGCAAAGAGAAAGTAGCGGTTACACTCAAAATACGCGCCGTGTAAACAGGCCCTTAGACTGGTACAGGACATGTATGAAGACAGAAGGACAGTGGTGAGATGTGCTGTAGGAGTGACAGATAGCTTCAATGTGGAGGTGGGATTGCATCAAGGATCGGCTCTGAGCCCCTTCTTGTTTGCTCTGGTGATGGACCGACTAACAGATGAGGTCAGGCAGGAATCCCCATGGACTATGATGTTTGCAGATGACATTGTGATATGTGGTGAGAACAGGGAACAAGTGGAAGAGAACTTGGAGAGGTGGAGGTATGCACTTGAAAGAAGAGGAATGAAAGTCAGCCGTAGTAAGACAGAGTACATGTGTGTGAATGAGAGGGAGGCCAGTGGAACAGTGAGGCTACAAGGAGCAGAGGTCACAAAGGTGCAGGACTTCAAGTACTTGGGGTCCACTGTCCAGGAAAATGGGGAATGTGGTAAAGAGGTGAAGAAGAGAGTCCAGGCAGGATGGAGCGGATGGAGAAAAGTTTCAGGAGTGATTTGTGACAAAAAGGTGTCAGCAAAGGTCAAAGGAAAAGTTTACAAGACAGTGGTGAGACCAGCTATGTTGTATGGTCTGGAGACAGTGGCATTGACAAAAAGACAGGAGAAAGAACTGGAAGTGGCAGAAATGAAGATGCTGAGGTTCTCCTTAGGAGTGACAAGGATGGATAAGATCAGGAATGAGATAATCAGAGGTACAGGTAGTCCCCGACTTACGAGCGAGTTCCGTTACAACGAGTTGCTCGTAACACGGAAATCTCGTAATTCGGAACGGCCGCCACGTGTCTCGTAAGTCCGGAATTTCGCTCGTAAGTTGGAACGGTTTTGCTAGCGCGACTACAAACACTCGTTTTTCATCGAAAAACTGCTTATGAGTGCATAAAAATGATCGGAAACGTGTGTCCACATGTTTAGCTAACGAACTGTGGTGAAAAAACACAGAAAAACTCGGTATTTTTTGCGTTTTTTCCAAAAATTCGCCAGCTCGTAAGTCCGGAACCTCGTAGGTCAGAGCGCTCGTAAGTCGGGGACTACCTGTACAGCACATGTTGAACAACTGGGAGATAAAGTTAGGGAGGCCAGACTGAGATGGTTTGGACATGTCCAGAGGAGGGACAGTGGGTATATTGGTAGAAGGATGTTAGAAATGCAGCTGCCAGGAAAAAGACACAGAGGAAGGCCAAAGAGGAGATATATGGATGCAGTTAGAGAGGACATGAAGGTAGTTGGAGTGAGGACAGAGGATGCAGAGGACAGAGTGAGGTGGAGGAGGATGACTCGCTGTGGCGACCCCTGAAAAGGGAAAAGCCGAAAGAAGAAGAAGAAGAAGTTGGACTTTGAGAGTGCAGAGTGAATGCATCCAAATTTTTATTGACTTCCATTTGATTAGTCTTTGTAGAGGTGTAGTAGAGTGCTGTATGAATTAGGGCTGCACCAATCCACTTTTTTTAAAACTTCAGATCTGATACGATACATAAATCTGGATATCAGCCAATACTGATACTATTCTGATACCTTTCCGATATCATCATCATTATTGATTTTATATGAGGCTGTAATAATCTCCTCTCTACAGGCAAGTACAGTTTGTACAAATATATGCACGCATGTCCAAAAATGCAACTTGAGGTAAGTATAAGGTCAGAAAAGGAAGTCAGAATCATGTTAACAGGAAAAATCCAATGCTGAAAACAAATAAGCAACTGTAAGGGTTTCAGATTGACTGTCAGTGTTTATTAAATGCAGTTCTTGCAAATACATTTTCATTTGATTAACCACTGCCTGGGTACCTCCTGCAGGTGCATCATGCTCCTCCAGAATTCTGTCATACAGACTGCTGAAGCAGATTTTCCTTGCACTTGGAGAATAACCAGTGCTTGGACCAGCTTCCACGCAAGCAACCTTTTCTGCTGGGTCTGCCTCTGTTGCCCCTGCTCCATCAGCTGATGCACTGAGCAGTGCTTGCTCCATCTCCTCAAGCTCTTGTGTCAGAAAACCCTTTCCCCTCCTGCATTATCTCCACTAGAAAATAATCTGACACAAAAATAAAATAGGTTGAGTACAATTTATTTTATTTTATTTGCAGCTGCAAGACAGTATGAATGTACAGACACACTCATCTCCACACCTTGAGCCTCGAGGACTCATTTACAAGAGAGATCTTGGTGGGCGGATGTGGCTGAGCAGTTGTCAAAGTAAAGTCAAAGTCAACTTTATTGTCAAAACTGCAATATGTACAGGACATACACAGGATTGAAATTGCATTTCTCTCAGTCCCACGGTGCAACAGTAACCATTAGTAACAGTAACCACCTGAGAATCTTCACCAGCATAGTAACCATTTAAACACAAACACTAAAAACACTAAAACATTTAATAAACATACCGGTAAGCATAAAATGAAATAATAAAAGTGTAATACTGTCCTGAGTTTTTGCATAGTAGTTTTTGCATAGTAGTTTTTGCATAGTAGTATAAAAGTATGAAAGGTTACACCAACACTAAAACACTAAACATTTAATAAACATATAGCATAAAATGAAATAATAAAAGTGTAATACTGTCCTGAGTTTTTTGCATAGTAGTATAAAAGTGTAAAAAGTATATCTATAAAATAAAATGAAAGTTCTGGCATTGACATTTGTAAAAGAGTGACAAAGCAGCATATGAAGTTAATGTACACAGTACATGTATATGTATGAGGTAGTTGATATTGGTATAGAGGTAAAGTGGCATATGCAATAAGGCTAGTAAAAAGAATATATATATCAGCAGTAGTGTAGATATAAAAAGTAGTATAAATGTAAACAGTAGTAATAAATGTAAACAGTAGTAATAAATGTAAACAGTAGTAATAAATGTAAACAGTAGTATGACTATAGGCAGTAATGTAATACAAACATTAGTGCAAATATGAGAAGTAGTGCAAACTGAATGAGCAAATGACTGTGAGTTGAGTGAATAACCCATTTTGATGACACAGAGTCCAGTGTTAAAATCTTTGTGTTGTGTGGTAATGTGTGAAAGTTGTCCTCCAATGCAAAAGTTGGGGGTTCTAATCCTCCAGCAGTCACATGCCAAAGTGTCCCTGGGCAAGACACTGAACCCCTCATTGCCTCTGATGTGTGTCCCATCGGTGTAAGAATGTGATAAAGCTCTGATTAGTCTCTGTAGAATGATTTGTTCAATGAGCTTTGTAGAGATCTAGTAGTGTTGTGTGAATGGGTAAATGAGGACACAGATTGTTGTAAAGCTCTTTGAGTGTCTCAGTAAGATAGAAAGGTGATATAGTACAGTATACAGTATTTGCAATAAATAAACTATACTAACAATAATAAAAATTTTAATAAATACAATAACAGTCAAAACCAGAACAATAAGCTGCAATAAACGGGCGGCCGTGGTGTAGTGGTAATGGCAGTCGTCTCCCGATCGGAAAGTTGGCGGTTCGACTCCCGGGACCCGCACCATGTGTCGTTGTGTCCTTGGGCAAGACACTTAACCCTGAGTTGCTCCCGGTAGGACTGGAAAGCACCTTGCATGGTAGTCTGCCGCCACCGGTTTATGAATGTGTGTAGCATTCAATATATGTGTAGCACTTTGAGATTTTCAGTAATGAAAAGTGCGTTATAAATTGAATTAATTATTATTATTATTATTATTATCTTTTTTTTTTTTTTTTCCATTTATAGATGGCCTCCCTTCACACCTTATAGCCATCCTCTCACTCCAATATGTATTTTTTTTTAATAGAGAGAAAGAAAGAAAAGAGAAAGTGAGACAACAAAACAACAATTGTCCACAGAAAGAGCACAAGGCAAACACACCAAACCTCCGTCCACAATCCTGCAAAGCACATGACAGAACACAACAACGAAACATACAAGCATAAAGACTGATAATATTCATGACCTTGCAATAGATTTCTATAAATACACATACCCATACCTACAAATATATATACAATATACATACATATATATTTATATTCATTTATATACCCATCTACATACATCTACTATACATCCCTGCATCCATTTGTGTGTGGTTGTGAGCATGCATAAGTGAATAAGGTTCCTCCAATAGAACATTTAGTAGCGACTGTGAAGCATCAGAGACCCGTCCCCCCAAAGCCCGAGACAGACGAAGGGGCGATCAAAGCCCAAGACCCCAGGAAGGACCCCGAGCCCAGAGTCCCCAGGACCACCCGAACAGGACGAGCCACTCGTCCACTCCCCAGATCCGACCAAGTGGA
>JBBPBX010103310.1:0-11904 GCA_038048925.1 Garcialebias charrua | reverse complement strand
CTATTTTATTTAAGAACTCCTATAAATAAATTGGTTTAGCTGATTAAAGAAATGGAAGTCAAGACTGTGCACCAAAAAAGGAAACGTTTAAAAAAATTATCATTCAATTGCACTTAAAGCAGTTGATTGTAGAACTTGTTTGGCATCTTTTCAGATGAGATGGCTGTATCTCAAAGAATAAAAATAAAAAACACTACTCCACTTTGTAAAATCTATTTAAACATTTCATCAGAACCTAAACGTAGAACAAATCTTGGATGTGAAGACCATGAATGGCAAATAACTTCACAACATAGTTGTGAAAGGCATCACCATGGAGGGATACTGTGCTTGGTAGAAAGCCTCTGTTTTTAAATTGTATCTGCAGCCATTGAAGAAAGAAGCTTCTTGTAGAAGAGACAATCCAGACTCCATCGTCAACCCACTGTTTTACACTCCTCTCACTCTTTTCCCGCTGCAGTTAGAGAAACAATAGTATATTGATGTGGCACTGGCTTATATTTCACTCAACATGTGCAGAAGACTGTCAGTGCACGTTGGTCCTCATGCTAAACTGATTGTCAGGTTTCACTGTGTGCAACATAGTTTTGTCGGTTAGTTGTCTTATGGATGACGTTGTGAGATGACACCTCCGTTAGTCCTTTGTAGAGCTTTGTCTTGTTCCTCCAGGGGCATTCGAACCAGCCTTCTTACACTTGAGTGACCGTCATGAGCTCTGGTCCCCTGGGAAGTGGCAGTCAGGATCCTGGGAGGACACCATAGCCCTGGCTGAAAGACTGTGGGGGAAGGGGAGACAAAACAGAAACATTTATCACTTTTCCTTTGTTTTCAACTTTGTGGGAGTGAAACTTTAACGTATTTTGAAAATAATATTTTTTTTCCTCTTTCACACTGGGGAGACCCGTGGCTTTGAATGTTATCAGCCCATTAAATGGCCTTTATAAGTTGTCATCATCCCCCAGGTTGCGTTCAGACTAGGCCTGTCGCAATAAACTATAAATCAATCAATCGCGATCATTTAAAATTGCCTACCTCCTTTACATTTATCGATTTTATCGTTTCTTTGTGTCTCTCTTTCTACTGAAGGCACTGGATGACAAAAGGCTCAACTACGGTGCTCTTCATTGTCACCTCACTTTCTCTTTTCTCTTTAAAATCCATTTTGACCATTCAAAATTGTGTTTTTGGATCGTTAAAAGCTGCTAAGCTACGAGCTAAGCTAACAGGCCGACCTTGGGAAGAAAAAAAAACCCTCCGCTTTGTTGAAGCTCCAAAATTCATGGTTGAAACACATGCCTTCGTCTAAACAGTTGTTTTTCTCTGCAAAAAGAAGCTGAAAATGTGTTTACTGTTTTTTTTATTTTTATTAAAAGCTTTGTGTGAAAAATGTTATGCTAAAGAGCTCAACTCACACAGATCGTCCGCCATATTGAGAACCGGAGACAGCCCATGTTACGCCAAGGGGCCTCCCTCCCATTTTGCTTAAAGAGATACGATGCTCATTCCCTCACTATCCATCCTTTGGTTCAAACAGTCTTATACTGCCAGCCGGTGATCAAAAAAAGGTACTACACGCAAAACAAATTTAACATTTCTTCTTAAATTTGACAATAATGACTAATTATTGTCAAATTTCAACCAATATTATCGTTTATCGCAATAATTTCTGAGACAATTAAAGTTGCAGTATGTAAGTTTTCTAAAAATATATTTTTAACATATTTCTTCACTCTGTCACTATCTCCTGACAGACTGATGTTAGACAAGTAATCTCTGAAAAAAACTATAGTCCCCTTGCTTCTCTAAAAGCATTTCTAAAAACCCACAGTGACCCGCCGTTAACCAGCCAATAAAAACAGAGTTTTTAACCAGCCAATAAAAACAGAGCTTCTCACTTCTCACGCCCCTAACCCACGCCCCCGCCTGTCCCAGCCCCAGCGGCCGCGCACGTTCTCGTTCAAAGGATTGCAAAGCGATGCAGAACTGTTTTGTATGTGACACAAATGTATTAAATTCCCCTTCTTCATCCCTGATCTGGACTTTTCTTTTGTTTTTTTGCCAAAAGTCAAGTGATCGCTTCCTCCTCCGCTGACTCCATGACTGAAATGATGAGGAAATGAATGAATTTGTCACGAGCGAATTAAACTCGGGTTCAACGTGGCTGCGCGAGGCTCTGCAGATTTCCTGGTGTTCTGGTGTGCTGGACCAGCGCTCCATGTTTTTATTTTATTTTTTAGAACGTTTTATTAACATATAAACACAGAATATCACAGCGGCTGCGACAGGACATGCAGTGGAGGCGGAGCTAAGGAAGCTGAGCTGAAGTTCAGCGAGAGCAAGGGGGAGCAGAGCCATATATGGCTCTGAGGGGGAGGGACCAGAAACGTGTCTCTTTTCAAAAAATTTCTAAGTTCCAGCGTGTTTCAAAAACTACAGACTGCAGCTTTAATCGCCCAGCTAAATGTGTTATTGTGACAGGCCTAGTTCAGACTGTCCTTCCTGTCACAGTAGGTTTAAAGGTATGTTCTTATCGCTGATAATATGCAGCTTCGCACACGTCTAAAGCCAGAAGCTTTTTGTTGTTAGCTGTATTTTTCGGACTATATGGCGCACTGGACTATAAGGCGCAACTTCAATGAACATGTCTGTTTTCATACATAAGGCCACCAGATTATAAGGTGCATTAAGCGAAACAAAACAGATAAGACAAACTTTATTCAACTCATTTAAAAAAACTCAATATTGTTCAGATATACCACATAAAATCGGTTTGAGGTCAGTTAAGTACAACCAGAATTAATACATAAGGCGTGCCAGATTATAAGGGTCACTTTTAATTTTTGAGAAAAATTAAAGGATTTTAAGTGCGTCTTATAGGCCGAAAAATACGGTAACCCTTTTCCTAAACCTAACCTGACACCTGACCCAGAGCACTGACCCTAAACTTCATCCCTTGACCCAACCCTATTATCAGCGATAAGAACGTACCATTAAACCTACTAGGAGGTGCAGGAAGGACAGTCTGAACGTAACCTATGGGGATGTTAACAACTAATAACGGTCACTTAATGGCTGATAACATTCAAAGTGGTGAGGGAGACTGAAATTACAGGTGGGTAAAAGAGCAGAATTCTGATCTGGGATCTGCGTCACACCAAATGTTACAAGTCTCCAGTTGCAAGTGGGATTGTATCATTTTTACCAGGCTAACATCTATTAGCAATACAAGCTAATAACAGCGTATCTTGCACACAAACACTGTAGTGACATATTTTATTAATAGTTGTTGAACAGTATTGATACGTGGATGATTTAATAAGAAATTAATAACTGACAGATAGTAAACGGCTAAAAACTGCAAAATTTTTATACGAGGCAGCCATGTTGGATTTTGAAGTCAAAGTTGGTGACGAAGGAAAAGGAATTTTGACGATGAGGGGTGGGGAGGGTGGACTTTTTTTTTCCAACTGGGATCTCAGACATTTTTAAATTCTAGTTCTAATGGAGCATGTTAATTTGGTAGACTGGAAACTCCAAGATGTTCGTGCTTTGTGAAGCATATTTATACCTATTAGAAATTTTAATTTCATGCCTTATTTCACTGAATTAGCGATTATTGTTTCTTGAAAAGGCACAAAAAAAAACAGAAGCCGTCGCTTTTAAATTTTTAACTTGTTCATCTCGAAAAGTTCACATCAGTTCTGAAGTGGTTTCGATTCATTTAATCACAGCGAAGACAAAATGATGTGGCAGGATGTGAAAAGCCTACAAAAAGATGGGATGATGAACATAATTAAATATACTTAAATATGTTATGATTTGAAAAGTAGCATTTTCTGCCTAAAGTTACCAAATACTGTAGAGCAAAATATTGAGCGTTGCAGGGATTTCAAACTATGTGTGTTTATTTCAGTGAGAACTAGGGAGAGATGTAAACATGTGGACACAGTAAAAGAAAAAAAACACAAACTTAAGAATCTGAGGTAATAAAAATGTTGGAAAAAAAGGGAAAATGCCAAACTTTAAAAGTTCATCAATAATATCAAATGAAAACACATTTAGACAAATATGTCCTATAAAATTTGAGATATTTTCCATTTTATTTATATAAATTAAAAGTAGGCTTTGTCCTTTTAAAGTAGTTTAAACAATGTTTCTTGGGGTTTCTAGAGGTTTTACGGTTACACTGCTTTTTCACTCTTTAAGTAAACTCCAAAAGTAAAATAATAATAATTTGAAAGGTATAAACTAAAATTACAAGATGAACAAAGTGATTTCCAAAGAGCTATGAGCTGCAAAGTTCAGGCTGTGTTAGGACTTTACAGGATTTTATTTTT
Source organism: Garcialebias charrua (assembly GCA_038048925.1). Taxonomy (NCBI): domain Eukaryota; kingdom Metazoa; phylum Chordata; class Actinopteri; order Cyprinodontiformes; family Rivulidae; genus Garcialebias; species Garcialebias charrua. The sequence continues at coordinate 7,567 of JBBPBX010103310.1, read as the reverse complement.
ACATGTTTTTCATAATTATTTGAGCCTCCCTGTTTTTTCTCTTGTCCTCCAGGTTCTGTTTAAAAGTCACTGTATACCATAGACCTGGAGACAAAAAAATTTTTAGGGAAGAAAATACCAGATATACTATGCTAATGATAGACAAGCAAAAAAGTACCATATTTTTTGGACTATAAGACACACCCGATTATAAGGCGCAAAATCAATGAATGGGTCTGTTTTCATACATAATGTGCATTAAGCAAACAAAACAGTCAAATAAGTCAAACGTTATTCAACTCATTCATAATAACCACATAAAATTGGTTCGAGGTCAATAAGCACAACCAGAATTAATACATAAGGCGCACCTGATTATAAGGCTCACTGTCAATTTTTGATAAAATTAAAGGATTTTGAATGCGCTTTATAGTCCAAAAAAATACGGTATGCCATAAGACTGGTTAATCCTTGGAATTTGTTCGTTAAAATTGAAGGAAAAAATAAATAAAAATCATTATCCATCCCTCTGTTATCTTTATCCACTTCTTCCTTTTCGGGTCGAGGGGTCATTGGTGTCCATATCCAGCAGTTACTGTGTGAGAGGTGGGGGATACCCATCACAGGTACACATAGAGACAAATGAGACAAACAACCATTCACTCTCTCACTCACACCTAGGGACAATTTAGAGCTAACCAATCAGCCTAACATGCATGTTTTTGGTCTGTGGGAGGAAACCGGAGTACCCGGAGAAAACCCACACATGCACAGAGAGAACATGCAAACTCCACCTAGAATGCCTCCCCAGCCGGGATTCGATCTGGTGACCTTCTCGCTGAGAGGCAACAGCTCTACCAACTGAGCCACCGTGCCATCAAAACCATTATTGCAATAAATTGTACATGTTTTCAGGCCTTTCTCTGACCTCTTTCTCAAAATCTGCATTACATTATTAAAATAACAGCGTCCCACTGTAGTGGGCATGACCGTGCCCGCTCTGATACCTTTGTATTTTTGAACTGTTCCAGAGGTGACCTTTACTGACCTCTCAGTAAAACAAGACATTTACTACAAATTATTCCATTAGTTGTAATCTGAGAACATAGTCACCAAAAGAGACTATTTCTATCTTTGATTTTATTCTAATGTAATCAAAAGAATAACTTTTGTCATTTTCATGATATATGTTATATGCTGTTATTCTTTTAATATGGAGTATTACTGTGTTACTTGACCAAATGAAAGTGTCTACTCAAAATATCTATGACAAAGTTGAATAATGTGTCAAATTGACTTGCTCAGGAGTTGTTTTTGTTGAGTTCAGCTAAAACTCTCGTTAGCGTCGAGATGTCTCCTCTCTTTCAGACACTTTTCCAAAACATTCCTCTTTGTTATCTAAGCAGACTTGCTGTCAACCTTGAGTTTTCACTTCACGTTTTCACACTCCTCTTGGCCCACGGACCAATGAGGAAAGTGTGTTCTAATCTCAACATTTTTGAGTAAAAGCGTTTGCTTCCGTGAACGCTTCAGAGTTGAATGGACAGAGACCTGAAAGCTCTCTGCCTTGGAAGCTGATGTAAGCTGCAGTCATACGCCAAAGACTGGCTTATTCAGCAAAGAATTTATGGACGCCTCCATAAATTCAATAGAGCTAAAGAGCTCCAAGTTCTTAATGAACTTTCTTTGAGAAACATCTCGTCTTGAAGTCAACCAGGAGCTGACACATTTTCTGATGATCCAAGCGGAACCCAGGAGACGTTGGAAAGTAAACAACCAGTTCGGACGAACTGGGCCTGAAGGACTCTGTGCATCTGAAAGGCTGGTGTCATCTCTTTATCAGACTCGTCGTCAAAGGTAAAGAGCTGTTTACAAACGTACCTGGATTTCAGCAGAAATCTGATGGGAAGTGTCACTTCTGGTAACATGCTCAAGACAATTTCCTTTAAACCATCTCTCCATCTTTCCTCCTATCTCTTTTCCCCTCAATTCTAAGCTGGAAACTATTTAAGTCATAGAGCCTCAGACTAAGTATAATGACATCCTGTATTTATGTCTGTTGTTACAATTTAAATGTGCTGACGTATTAAATTGAAAGAAAGTGAAATCATGTCAATCAAGTGTAATGGTGTTAATTTAGTTGATTTATTCTAAATAAATGGTAGTGTCTTTGGCACACCAAACTAAGTTAACGTGTCCATTGTCACTCTATGGCTTCTGTTTTACTTATCCATCATAAAGATCACAGAAATATTGGGTAAACGGAAAAAGAAAAGAATCCGTGAAATTACTATTCAATCTGAATAAGTAAATTAATTAAGGTAAAGAGGTCAGTAGTAATATTGACCTCCCTAAAAATCCTTTACATCTGGGTGGCACCGTACGTGTTTAAAGACACAATATGGTGGCTCCCTCATGTTTCCTTCACCACAAAAGTTTAGAGGTTTTCTTTCACACCATTTTACCAATAGGTCATTTTTGAGAAAGAAAATTTGTTTCACGGGCCTGAAAAACATTGAGAAAAACTAGCACTTGCCATTAGCCTAGCTAGGACGAATCACTTTTGCTGATTGTTTTATATTCTGTGCTTTAAGACTGATGTTACAGCTGATATACACTAACTACTGACATGCAAAAGTACAAAATTATCACTTTAAGCGGTTAACGACTATGGATTCCTTGTTAAGTTGCATGTTTGGTTTAGGCACAACATGGGCTCATTCCTTGAGTTAGGAGCACATATTTTATGTTTGAACGATTCATAGATCAGTGCTGTGTGGCTAAAAGCAAAAAGACAGCATTATTCAAGTTCAAGGACTAAATTTAAAAAATCAAAGCTCAACGAGAAACTTTGAAAGACCTTCAGAAACCCCAGAGAACCACTGATCAAAACCGCTTTAGAAGATTCCAAGAACATTTGGCTCCTTGAAGAAAAACATGAGAAAACAGGAGTGGATCAGGACTTTTCCAAACAGATTAATCCAAAGTTTACTTTTCTCGCAAAGCTGTAATTCACGCCAATGAGGTAGAACGGTTTAGACAAATTTTCCCATCATGCCTCATTGATTTTAGATGCCTGGTGAGTAAAAATAATCTTACATTAGACCTAGTGTTGACACATTTCTAAATCTGATTGGCTTTTGGACACAGTTTTGTCTGTTGGTTTATAAAGTAATACTTAGTACTGCGGGGAAAAAGGAGTAACAGTGTATTTCAAGTAACACCAAACATTTCTCCTGAGTTATTTCAGCACAAGCAGCCTCTTCGCCTGCGTCATGTTCAGCCCCCATGGAGCATTCACGGAGCTGAATTTCACTGACGCTGCTGGTGAGTCACAGTTCTCCATTGATGAATGCATTCTATGGAATAATTATTATTTATAGGTAAATAATGTCTAAAAAAATTTGGTGAAGATCTGGTATTCCGTCATGAAGACTAACTCGCATCAACTGATTGCGTTTTTGTTTATTGCCATGATCAGCATCCCACCCCCCCAGGTGTGTGCAGAATGCGGTGAAATGTTTTCAAATGCGACAAAAAGATGGCGGTAGCTGACGTATATGAAAATCTGCGAACTTCCCAACCTGCACTGCTTTGGCAAAAAAAAAAGCTCTGGATGCGATGCAAGAGTGAAAGCAAACGGATTTAGGACATGACTGGTTCAGCGGATAGGGATGGATAAAAGATGTAGACACAGGCACAAACCTGGTCTGTGAGGACTCGAGGCCTAATATCTGGAATGGCACCCCCTCTCAGCTCATCTTCCACAGCCATGAGTCTGACAACAGGGAAATAAAAACAAAAACACCGGTTGAGAAATGTCCAGGCATGAAGTCGGGTGTTTTTTTTAAGACTTTCTGTGAGATTGCATGTAGGGCAGTCCAGTTCTGGTCCTCAAGGGCCACCATCCTGCATGTTTTAGTTGTTTCTCTGCTCCAGCACACCTGATTTGAATCAATAGGTGATTAACAGGCTTCTGCAGAGCATTAAGAGGTGATTCAACCATTAAAGCAGGTGTGCTGGAGCAGGGAAACAAATACAACATGCAGGAAGTGGCCCTCAAGGACCAGGATTTAACAATACTGTTACCGTACATGGCCATGTGATGATGTTAAAAACAGTACCGGTACTTCAGAGCCCTTGAAGTGGGTTTCTGTGGTGAGAATTCAGTGGTTCCCAACACAGGTCCTTGAGGAACACCATCCTCCATATTTTACTTGTTTCCCTGCTTTGAAACATCTGATTTAATTGAATGGGTGATTAGGCTTCTGCAGAGCATGAGGAAGTAATTAAATCAATGAATCAGGTGTGTTGGAGCAGGGAACCAACAAAAACATACAGGATGGTGTTCCTCAAGGACCACGGTTGGGAATCACTTAGATTATGGACAGTTATCATCTTACCTGTTGTAGAGAGCTATTTGAACAGCCTCAGTTTGGAGGAATTGAGTTTAATTCTGATCAAATTGATGAGCTAACAGCTAGTCAAACTGTAGCCGAAACCAAAGGTCCTAATCGACTCAAATTACTAACTTTTATAGCAGTCCATTTAAACGCTACTTTCTAAAATTTTGCATCGCCGTCACTTTCGTATTTACATGAAATTCTGTCGCCTGAAGGCAAGAAGGTCACAGGATCGCTTTCCAGCCTGGGGCTTTTCTGGGTGGAGTTTGCATGTTCTCCATGTGCATTCATGGGTTTTCTCCGAGTACTCCGGTTTCCTCCCACCAACCCAAAGCACGCAGATTACATGATTATTCTTCATTTTCTTTAGATGTACAAGTGAGCGTGCAAATGGTTGTTTGTCTTGTCTGTGGTGTAACCCTTCTCTCGCACAGTGACTGCTGGAACTGGATCCCCCACAACCCGTGAAGCAAAATCAGATGAAGGAGATGGCCACAGGTTTTTCAATTCACTCCAAAATTAAACATTTTTGTTTCTTTCAAACTGAGGCCGTTCAGAGAACAATCTGCAGCATGTACTATAATATCTACTCCGAACGCTTCCACAAGTCCCACATCAAATAATCTGAATTAACCCTTTAAGGTCTTGGCGCGTTTGTGGGAATATTGAACTCTCCCTAAAGATTCTTGAAGCTGAATCTCAGTTTCCATCCGATTCAGCTGTTGAGATACAAAAGATGTAAAATGAGCATGTTGGATAGTAAAGTGTTCGCTGGGTTACTATCCAGTTATGATAACATGCGAGCACCATCATTTAAAGCCGCTGCAATCACAATATGATTGCATTTATTTCTCATTGTTACTATATTTAGGCCATATAACTGAAACTTGAACTCACAAAGTCCATTTTATCATTTTAAATTTTAACCACATCTGGTTTGTATGATTCTTATTGTATTATATGCATTTGCTGCATTGGAAACTGATCGACTTTGAATACATTTTAGAAGGTTTGATGGGAAAATCTACACCTCTATCCAGACATAAAGACATAGAAAGTTTTGTTTTTTCTCACTATCGGTGCAACAATCCTGCATGTTAAGTCTGTTATTTGCTTGAGATTAGTTTTAGGCAAGTATTTGCACAATACAGTAATCATGGTTTCTTTAAAACTTTGAGTGTCAGGAGTCCAAACAAAGACTCGTAACTGGGACTAAATAGCACCAACATGTATTAATAAACCAGGCATTAAGTGAATGAAAACAACGTGGTTAAAAAAATGAGGTGTAAATATTTTAAACATGCAAAACAAAAGCTATGTATACAAAGCAAATTATTGCACTATGATATTGAGCTTTGAGAATGTTCTGCTTGTAATTTATAGGATTACACACTTTAAGTAGTTCATATTACTTTTGATCATCTTTGCATTTTATTTTAAGAACAACACATATGTATTGTGTAGTAAATATAAGTAAGTAGCAAATGCAACTGTACCTGTACAGAGTTTTAAATAAGAATAAATTACTAAAATCCAAAACACAACATTTTGTATGTGTTCATGTATTATCACTTGCAGCATGTGAGCATATTTTTACAAGACAAAAAAAGTTGCTACGCCTATTTTATATTCAGCAGTCACAGTAAGAGCAACTAAAGCATCCTAATTAAGATCACAGATCTATAAAATTCATCTTAAAGTTGTAGAAACACTAATATACTTACCGGTAGTTGTTTTTATCCCTTATTTAAGATTTGCTTTGTTAAATGGATGAATCAATTAATGACATTATTTTTGTGTCTTTAAAAAGAAGCACGTATGACTGCAAAAATGTAGAACCGTTATTGTAATGAATTATAATTGATTCATTAATCAGCAGTCCTAATACACTTTTATTTCTTACAATAAAAGCTGTTTATACACAGTTGTCACGCATGAATACAAAGTATATTTAGTCTGATTTAGGCGTCTCTATAGCTGTGCATTGCATTAGCAAGGCTGAGTGCTTAAACAATGAGTTCACCGTGAGGAAGCTGATTTTATAGCTGTAAAAAAAATCAATTTTTACAGCATAATGGTAGGTAATAGAAGTATAATAGAAGGAATATCAAATGATCTGATTTGGAGAATACCAAAACTCTGCAGAAAGGATTTAAACTGGTCTTGAAGATGCTCTTACCCAGTTTCAAGTATGTTATCTGTACACTACAGTACTGTATAAGGTTGTTTAAACTCCAAAGGCTGAATATCAATGTGAAAAGAAAAAAAGAAAAAGTTCTGGTTAGTAAAGCATCCAGTCAAGTGGGTATATAAAAGAGGGCATTAACTAACCAGCATTTGTGGATTTATCTAAATACCTTCAATCAGTCCCTGATGTGCTCCAGCTCTCTGTAAAGTCTGTCATCATCCCAAAAGGCAGATCAAATGACAGTCCAGTAGCTCTCACACCCATCATTAGGAAGTGCTTCAGTGGACTTCCTGATGATCAGCTCCACTCTGCCATATTTGATCCTCATTAATTTACTTAGAGAGCAAAGCGATCCAATAGTCCTCATGCTGACCCCAACAGAGCATGGTGGAAACAAGTCAGAATTCATCTGCACCTGTTTCTGTCTAAAGGACTTTACCATCAACTGACTGTGATACTTGACTCCAACATCTCATCCACTCTCAGCACAGTTTCTGTCTCCACGTGTTTTTGTCTCTGAACTCGTCTTCTTCACCCCACAACAGCAAGTCCACAATTAAACTTTGCAGAGGATGGTCAGAGTCTGCCTAAGGAGATAAGGCCACGGTGCTTAATGGCAGGATCTGTGTGCAGTAGGGATGCACGATATTGGGATTTTTGGCCGATATCCAATATGCCGATATATTAAAACTTATTTGGCCGATAACCGATATCAATACAGTATTGATATTTTTTTCCCAGACCTACTTACAAAGACTACATAGCTTTCTCTGCTTTGGAATTAAAATACTACAAAGTACATTATTCTGTATGGTCTGTGCCAATTTCGCCTGCTACCAAATGCAGATGTCAAAAAGGGGCTGAAAACGATGCAACACTTCAACTTGGATTATGTTTAACGTCTAATTTATTCATGACATTTTCTCTCTCTAACACAATGACAACACTCAAACTGTGAAAATTTGTTACTTTGGACAAATCTAATCTCAATGGCGCA
>JBBPBX010103309.1:0-11904 GCA_038048925.1 Garcialebias charrua | reverse complement strand
GTCCTGCTGTCTTCATACATGTCCTGCTGTCTTCATACATGTCCTGCTGTCCTCATACATGTCCTGCTGTCCTCATACATGTCCTGCTGTCCTCATACATGTCCTGCTGTCCTCATACATGTCCTGCTGTCCTCATACATGTCCTGCTGTCCTCATACATGTCCTGCTGTCCTCATACATGTCCTGCTGTCTTCATACATGTCCTGCTGTCCTCATACATGTCCTGCTGTCCTCATACATGTCCTGCTGTCCTCATACATGTCCTGCTGTCCTCATACATGTCCTGCTGTCCTCATACATGTCCTGTACCAGTCTAACATACTTTTCTGCCACTCCAGATTTCCTCATGCAATACCACACCTCCTCTCTTGGCACCCTGTCATATGCTTTTTCTAAATCCACAAACACACAATGGAGTTCTTTCTGACCCTCTCTGTACTTCTCTATCAACATCCTCAAAGCAAAGATGCATCTGTGGTGCTCTTTCTTGGCATGAAACCATACTGCTGCTCACAGATAGTCACCTCTTGTCTAAGCCTTCCTTCCACAACTCTCTCCCAGATCTTCATTGTGTGGCTCATCAACTTAATTCCCCTGTAGTTGCTACAACTCTGTACATCACCCTTGTTCTTAAAAATGGGCACCAGCACACTTCTTCTCCATTCTTCAGGCATTTTCTCACCCTCAAATATGCCATTGAATATTTGGGTCAAAAACTTCACTGCCATCTATCCGTTTTAATCATTGGGGACTCTAATATTCATGTTTGTTGTCAGGAAAAGCCCTTAGTGAAGGAATTTCTAGATTTAGTAGACTCCTTCAATTTAACTCAGCAGGTAACCGGTCCCACCTAAGAACACAGATACACACTGGACCTCGTTTTAACGCGTGATGTCTATGTTTGTCATTTAGAAATCGGCGACAGTGTGTTTTCAGAACACATACCATACCATTTTATTTATAGAGCACTTAAAACAACGACAAGGCCAACCAAAGTGTTGTACAAACAAACAAACAACAGGCAACACATAGGCAACATACACAATGAAGTACAAAAAATAGACATTTAAACGTTGCAGATAATAAATAAAACGACCAAACACAGATCAGCTGGTGTTGAAAGCAACGGAATAGTAGTGAGTCTTTAAACAGGATTTGAAAACCGAGAGGGAGGGGGCCTGTCTGACGAGCAGAGGTAACTCGTTCCAAAGTTTTGGGCCTGCTACAGAGAAGGCCCTCTCACGTCTGCGCTTAAGACAAGTTCCTGGAACAGTGAGGAGCAACTGTTCCGCTGACCTCAGAGAATGTGGTTGGACATATGGTTGTAGCAAATCAGAGAGATGGGGGGGGGACTGTTCAGTGATTTGTAGACATACAGGGGAATTTTGAACTGGATTTGAAGATGAACCGGTAGCCAGTGCAGGGAGGCCAAGACTAGTTTAATGTGCTCATTTTGCCTGTACAGTACTGGTTAAAAATCAGGCTGCTACATTCTGGACCAGTTGTAGTCATGCAATGGAGGTCTGACTGATACCAAACAGGAGTGAATTGCAATAATCAAGCCTAGATGTAATAAATGTGTGTATTACTGTCTCCAGGTTATTTTTGGACAATGGGACTTCAGCTTAGACAGCTGGAAAAAACAGGATTCAACAATCATATTTACATGACTGTTGATTTTCATGGAAGGATCCATTATCACTCCCAGATTTGTGACTTTTTGTTTTGCTGACAGGGCTAGAGCAGAAAGGTCGATGCAGTGGTTCGAGATCGTGTCGTTGGGAGGGAACAACATGGCTTCAGACTTCTATTCATTGAAACTTAAGAAATTTAAAGCCATCCAGTCCCTGATGTCAGCCAGGCAGTCGAGCAGAGGTTGAATAGAGCATGTGCCGTTGTGTCTTAGGGGGAAGTAAATTTGACAGTCATTGGCATAGAAGTGAAAAGGTATGTTGTCCATCCATCCATCCATTCTCTTCCGCTTATCCGGGATTGGGTCGCGGGGGTAATAGCCTAAGTAAGGAGGCCCAGACTTCCCTCTCCCCAGCCACTTGGGCCAGCTCCTCCGGGGGAATCCCAAGGTGTTCCCAGGCCAGCCGAGAAACATAGTCCCTCCAGTGTGTCTTGGGTCTTCCTCTGGGTCTACTCCCGGTGGGACGTGCCTGGAACACCTCAAAAGGGAGACATCAAGGAGGTATCCTAACCAGATGCCCAAGCCACATCAACTGGCTCCTCTCTAGCCAGGTAAAGATATGTTGTGTTTCCGGAAAATAGCACCAAGTGGCAGCAGGCATAAAGAGAATAGGAGAGGACCCAGGATGGACCCCTGCGGAACCACCCATTTAAGTGCTGCTGCTGCAGAACTAGAATATTTGATGGAAACACAAAATGATCTGTCAGCGAGGTAGGATCTGAACCAATTGAGAGCAGACCCTGTGATGTCCACCCACAATAGCTCCTCAAATTACTCCTTCCATATTCCCGTCACACTCTCCTCATTTGTTAGAACATTAGCACTTTGAGATTTTCATTAATGAAAAGTGCGTTATAAATTAAATTCATTATTATTATTATTATTATTATTATTATTATTATTATTATTATTAACATTACCATTTCTCTCTTTAACAAGGCTATCCTGCTGCACATCCTTTCCAGCCTGATACCAGCCTGATTTGTTCAAGAAAAGGCTCAGACTGATGATCTTCAACAAGTATAGGAATGCTGATCTGGGTTATGTTTAGGGTTAGAACCTGAATGGGTATTATCTAACATTGTAAATAGGAGTGTACATTTGAGTGTGGTTGTATATTGTGTGTGGGTTTATACTGGTATATGGGGATAAGTCACGTTGTATTGAGGAGGTGGTTAGAATTAAAATGGTGGTTAGAATCTGCCTGAAGACCGCTACCATCATCCCAGTCTCAAAGACCTCTATAGTTACTGGTCTGAATGACTATCGGCCAGTGGCCCTCACCCCAATAGTCGCTAAATGCTTCGAAAAACTGGTCATGACCCACATCAAAACAACCATCAATGAGGACCCTCATCAGTATGCATACCATGAGAATCGATCAACATAAGATGCCATCTCCTCTGTGGTCCACACTGCTCTCACCCACCTGGAACAGAAGGACTCCTACATCCGTCTGCTCTTTGTGGACTTGACATCTGCGTTCAACACCATGATCCCCCAAACCCTGATGGGCAAACTACTCACACTAGGACTGAGCACCTGTCAGTGACTGAGCACCTGTGGAGGAAGTGGACGCGGGCACACCTTGGCTGCCGCTGCTCCTCGTACTTTTTGCTTTTTGAAGCCTTTTTTATTACTTTCTGCTGTTTTTTTTTTCACCGAGCCTTGTTGGACATTTCTACCTTTCTCGATTGCAGAGTGCGACAGGCGTAAAGCCTGTGTACAGCACCTGTACAAGCGGACGCGGACATTTCTACTTTCTGTGATTAAGTTTTGTGTTTTAGTTAGTTAGTTTTAGAGCAACTGTCTTTTCTGACTGCGTTGTGGATCTGCAAACATTATAAGTTGCCGGTCAAAGCAGATGACCGCTTGTCCTGAGCCTGGGTCTGCTAGAGGTTTCTTCCTTCTAAAAGGGAGTTTTTCCTTTCCACTGATGCCATTGTGCTTGCTCAGGATGGGAGATCGTGGCGAAGCCAAGATTTGACTTGTTTGCTGGAGTCATTAGATAGAAAACTTTACTAGTCTAACCGGAATTTTAATAATAGTAGGGGCTGCTAGCTCCCGCTAGCTTCAACACGAATTTAGCTTCGAGTATCACGTAGCTGCACTTATTGTTCGCTTACCTGCTGCCTCTCTCAACTTCCTGTGTCCTCTGGACTGTTCTGGACTCTCTCCTGTACTCCTTCAAGGTAATGCTCGTTCGAGTAACATCTCTCTGCTTCTTGTATATGTAGTGGACATGACCATGTTCACTTTATTACATCTGTGTATTTTCGAACTGTCCAGTGATGACCTTTACTGACCACTCAGTAAAGCAAGACATTTACTACAAAATCATTCATTTAGCTATAATCTGATAAATATAGTCACCAAAAGAGACTATTTCTATCTTTGATTTTATTCTAATGTGATCAAAAGAATAACTTTTGTCATTTTCATGATGTGTGCTTTTAAGCTGTGTCATTCTGTAAGAGTTAAACTGTGTTCACTGCTGTGTTTAAAGGTGAAGCCTTCGGGTCACAGAGACCGGACGGTTTTGTTTAGAAACTCAGAGACAGTCTCATGAGCTGGGCTCCAGCTTTATCTATCTTTTTCCTAAACATTTCTCTCTGCTGCTGTTTGTAACCTTGGGTTTGATAAGGCAAGTGAACTCCTCTCTGTGTTCCTGTCTTTTTAAGTTCTAACTGTGCGGAAACGCTTCAGTCTTTGAATGGACAGAGAGTTCGAATGGACAGAGACCTGAAAGCTCTCTGCCTTGCAGCTGGTCAAGCTTGGTCAAGAGCCAAAGACTAACTTGTCAGCTAGAACTGATGGACGCCTCCATCCAGTTCCCCGAGCAAAAGCTCCAAAGTTCCTAATGAACTTTCTTTGAGAAACATCTCGTCTTGAAGTCGGCCAGAAGCTGCCACATGTTTCTGACGGCTGACGCGGATCCGAGGAGACGTTGGAAGTAAACGACCAGTTCAGACGTACGAGGGCCGGAAGGACTCTGTGCACCTGGGAGGCTGGTAATATCTTTATCAGACGCATCGTCAAAAGGTAAAGCTGTTTACAAACGTACCTGGGATTTAGCCGAAGTCGGATGGAAAGTGTCATCTCTGGTTACACTCGAGATAAATAACTTAATCTCTCCAACCTCTTATTCCTCCTTTTCCCTTTCCCTCTCAATCTTAAGCTGGAAACTATTTTAAGCTGAAATGCCCCTCAGACTAAATATGTGTAACATCTAGTATTTATGTCTGTTGTGTTAAATCAAGTGTGCTGACGTATTTGAATTGAAAGAAAGTGAAATCATGTCAATCAAGTGTAATGGTGTTAATTTAGTTGATTTATTTTAAATAAATGATAGTGTCTCTTTGACATATCAAACTAAGTTAACGTGTCCATTGTCACTTAATGGCTCTGTTTATTTATCCATCATAAAGATCACAGAAATATTGAATAAACTGAAAAAGAAGAGAATCCGTGAAATTACTATTCAATCTGAATAAGTAAATTAAGGTAAAAAGGAGGTCAGTATTAAACTGACCCCCTCCAAACCCTTTACATCTGGTGGCCTCGTATCGGCTTCTAAAAGTTTATTGATATCTGTGGTCTCAGTCATGAACTGTAACGTCATGTTGGCATAATAGGATCCAAGTTTTAGACTCTAACAGGTTAATTATTTTGGCTGGAAAAGTGTTCAGAACGATTGCAGGACTGCAGTTAATGACATTTGAAGCTGAAATTGTTATTTGTTCAACTTTTGAAACGCTATAAGTAGTTTGGTGGGGATCTGTCTCGCTGTGTGGGAAGTGTCTGGTGGTTCTGATAAGGACCCGGTCCAGATTACGTTGCACAAGCTGAGGCAATCTCACTGCAAAATGACCGCCGAGTCAAATTGCCTGAAAAGCTAATTTAACATCTACAAGATTGCTGTGCTGGTATTTTACATGTTGGAGCAGGTCATAGAAGCATATAACTGTTAGAACGGTGTCGGATAGTGGTTCTGAAACCCGAGTTCTGCTCCTTTAAAGTGGACGGAACCGACCTGAACGCGGCTCCGAGGGAGTCCGTGTCGTGTTACAGTTGACGTGCTGGTTACTGAGCGTAGCTTAGTCGTGCCTGTTTTAAATGTGATTGCCACGTTTCAGAGTTTTGGGGAGTTAATTCGAAGCGTTTGAGTTGGTTACGAGTCTATAAAGTTGTGTTCTGTTGTGCTAAGCTAACGTTAAAGAGCTACGTGTCCTAGTACACGTTTGTTTATGAGCTGTGATTGGATGAAACGAGAGCTGTGAGCTGTCAATCACTCGTGGCGAACGCTGATTCGCTGTAGTGGGAACGCACGCCGTTGCGACCAACCCACTTTGTCGTCATTTCCGGTACTACATTGGTCGAAGGTAAGAAAAACTACATTTACCATGAACGCTTGGAATGAACTACAACCGCTGTGATTGATTGGTTGACGTCACGTATCTGTGTAGCGAGCTCCGCCTCGCTCAGCACAGCAGAGCTGGTGACGCGCTGCGTCGACCCGCCTATTTGTGTCGTCATTTCCTGATGCACTTTGAGTGACAAGCAGACGCAGTTCACACACACACGGTGAAAAGTGGTTTCACTAAAAGTTTAAAAACTCAATTTAAGCCATCTAAACTGTCTAACAACATAAATTTGTCTCTGACAAGACCGCAGTTCGAGCGTTTATCACGAACACACTAGAAACTAACTCTAAAAGGTAGTTTTAGTTTAAATACTGAATGACAAATTTAGTCTCCTCGTGATAACAAACATTAAGACTCGAAGCTGCCCCCTGCTGGACGTTAATAGATGAGTTTTCTCTCAACACCTCATAAAGTCAGCATATTTTATGGTAAAATTACCAGCTTTTAAAATTGTTCTGTACGCAAACAAAAACTCCTGTTTATTTTAAATAAAGAATTTTTGAATAACAGAGGTACAGTCGAACAATTGATGCTCATTTTAAATACTGAAGAGATTTAAAATAACACTCAAAAAGCATCTTTTATTTGATTTTCAGATTAAATAAAATAAATTATAAAAATGATGGAGAACAGAGAATTTCCACATTAAGCTCTTCACATCTCTGAATTTTAAACAGAATTGGTGTACACTGTACACTTTTAGTTAAAAATTGCATTTTTAACGTTTTTCTGTGTAAAATTAATGACTCCAGTTTATTTTAAATACAAAATTTAAAATAAACAGAAAGCATCTGCTGACTTGATTTTCACAAAAAATCAAAACAAAGATAGCAGAACAACTTTGAGGATGTCAACAGACAACAAATTGATAAAAGTCACTGATTTTTATTTGGAATGCCATCTGTCATGTTATGCTAAGCACACAAACACCTCCAGTTTATTTTAAATAAAAAATATTTAAAATAAACAGGTAATCCATTTTTCACTCCTGATAACTGTCAAAATACAGCAAAACAGTTTAGCCAAACTGCAATACATCTTTTTTAAGGCATAATGGAGCAGCATTCTGGGTACATTTTAGTGTGAACAATGTATTTATTTCGAATCTTTTAAATAGTGTTTGAGTAAGTAAAACGGACGTCATGCTTGGGTTAGTTAGTAACTGTTGTTGAAAAATAAGTTATATTTTAAAGTTAACACTGCAAAAAGGCATTTAACTTTTACAATTCATTTGAGGGTAAAACCTGAAGAAGGTACCTATGAATAGAAATACTTATTACACAGTGAAACACTTAAACCAGACAGCTGATTAGTTTGATTGACTCAGTGCTGCATTAAAAGTGAAGATTTATTTGCACACATTAAAATTCGAACTGTCTTATTGATTTTCACAAAAAATCAAGTTAAAGATGGAAGTTCAAGACGGTACGCGTCCAAGGCTCATACAGTATGTGCCTCTAGAAGACCCATACATCAGAGGGTACCAAGAGGAACCCCGGAGCCATGAACTGGCTCCCCCTGCACCTTGCACAGAGGAAAAATCTTTCTCATTGTGTGGTGACTACTCAGCTGCCCGAAATGTCTTGCAGAGAAACGATGAACATCCATATTTTTTCTTTGCCAGAATTTTGAAGGCGTATATAGGTGACATGATGGAACCTGACCTGGAAGAGCAGACGCTTTTCAAATCTGTTTTCAGGGATAATCTAATCCCTGATGTTAGATTCAAGTTGCCATGGAACTTGGCCTGGGGTGATTTAGAAGCAACATCTTTGCATGAAATAGTACAGTGTGCTGCGGATGTCTTTGCATTTAACATGCAAGCCAAAACACCCTTACAGGTGTCCCCGAATGAAGCGGTCAAATCCCACTCGCTGGAGCTAGAAGGGACAAGTTCATCAACTCCCTCTCCTAACAAAGGCGAAAAGAAACAGACCTTTCAACCTGACAAACCACAAAGTGGGGGTATCCGCGGGAGAAAGAAACCAAAATGGTTCAGATCGAACCAGATGGGTGAAAACCAAGGTCAATCGGTGGGTGGACTTCAAAAGAAATTGAAGGATGGGGACCTATACTCATGTAACTATGCGTTGTCCCAACAGACACCCCCGAGCCTTGGAACTGCACCTCCCGCACCTCGAACTGAACAGTTCGAAACAGGCAAAGAGTCACGAATGTCCCGGAATAATGGCCCAACACCTCTATGCTCGGAAGAGACAGAGGAAGTAAGTAGTTTGTCAGTAGATTTGAATGTTACTGTGCTTGACCAACCTGTTACAATGAGTGGCATTATCATTGATAATGACACTATCAACATTGACCAACCTGGAGCGATGTGTAGCACTGTCTTTCACAAAGACTCAGAGCACACAAATAACTCAGCGCACACTACTTCTGACATTGCCATGGATGTTGACAGCAAACCAATTGCTGACACACAACAACATCCTGAAGGTCATGATGCTGACAGCCAACAAGATGCTGACAGTAAACAAGATTACACAGCCAGAGTCACACGTGAACAGAAACGTGGACAAAGACCTGTGAGGTTTCTGTGTAACTTTATGCAAAGGGGGGTGGCTAAGAAAGCCTACCTGCCCATCACACTGGAAGGTGTCCTTGAGCGTGAAGCCCTCCTGGATGGCAGTTCTGATATAACTATTATGTCGGCCAAGCTGTTCGAGGAGCTGAGGACCGCCGCCAACGGTGTTGACGGGCAAATACCCTTTGAGGAATGTGCTATTGAGCTACAGGGTCTCGCAGAGACGAGAACAACCCTAACAGCCATAGCTATGGTTCACATGCAGATTGGCAAAACGACACTACACCACCCAGTGTATGTGTCCACACTTGACTCATTCCCATTTCTGGTTGGCCAAGACTTTATAAACCGTTTTGAAGCGATTATAGATTATGGTCAACAGAAAATGTGGGCAACAGTGAGCATCCCAACCCCGCCTAATGCTCCCCCTGCATTTGTCAGACAATACAAGATTCCTCTGGCAGCACATCAACCTATCAGGGAAATCATTGATGACCTGTTAGGAAAAGGTATCATCCGATACTGTAACAGCACTTACTCTGCGCCTTTATGGCCGGTGTTAAAACCAAATGGTAAGTGGAGACTTACTATAGACTACAGAAAGCTAAACAAACAAGTTCCCTTATCCAGATGGCCTATGACGCAGCTCCAACAGGAGTTGCCCAAGGTCACCAATGGTAAGTACTTTTCGACCCTTGACATCGCCTCTGGTTTTTGGACCATTCCTGTGCGCGACGAGGATCAATACAAACTAGCTTTCACTTTTGGTGGCCGTCAATACACCTTCAATAGGTGTCCCTTTGGCTACGCTAACTCACCTGCAGAGTTCAACATCTTCTTGAACAAAGCATGTCCAGACGCCCGCGAGCGTGGGACACTGATTTATGTGGATGATGTCCTTTTGAGGCAGCCAACACTGGACTCACATCTGGCCGAAATCGACCACGTTCTGAATCAGCTGACAACTGCTGGTGCTAAAATATCACTGTCGAAGTGCCAGTGGTGCAGAACCAAGGTGGACTACGTTGGCCTACTTGTAGGTCCAGACGGAGTACAACCACAGCTGACTCGCACCCAAGGCCTTGACAATCTCAAAGTCCCCACCAATCTCAAAGAACTACAAAGTTTTCTTGGCGTGTGTAACTACTCGAACCAGTTCATAGAGAACTATGCAGACCTTGCAAAGCCACTGACTGAACTCCTAAAGAAAGACGTTCCATTCGTCTGGACTGATAAACAGCAACAGGCAATGGACGCTCTTATAAACAGGATCAAGTCAGCCCCTTGTTTAGTCTACCCAGACTACAACAAAGAGTTTTACTTGGAAGTGGGCTTCTCAGCTCATTGCATAAGTGCAGGTCTGTACCAGATACACGACAGAGACAAACGTGTAGTAGCCTACGCCAGCAAAACGATGGCAGGCCCCGAGTTGAGATTCTCAGACTGTGAGAAAGCTCTACTGACCACAGTGTGGGCAGTTAAACATTTCTCCAGCTACATTGGTGGACAGAAAATCATTGTGGAAACACAACACCAGCCAGTGACTTTTCTTAACAGTGAACGCATCAGAGATGGTGTGGTAACAAACTCTCGTGTTGCAACGTGGCTCATGGCGCTTCAAAGTTTTAACCTAGACATACGTTATGGTCAAAACAAGAAGTCACATCTGGGGACAGACTTGGCACTCTGCCAAAAGTGTACACAAGATGTACCAGCGACCCAGCCGTTGGCTGAGGAAAAAACCCCTGTGACTGAAGACCCGAACCACCACTTCTTTGATGACAATATCTGCAAAGATATGACAACATTGTACGTGGATGGATCTTCATTCCTCCGCGACAAAATCTGTAGGGCAGGTGTTGGAGGGGTCCTCCTCCAAGACCAAGAACAGATTACCTTCAGCTACAAATTAGGCTCTCAGACTTCTCAGTACGCTGAGATTGCAGGAATCCTAATAGCTCTCCAGATGGTAGTAGCACGCTCCATCAAGACCCTAGTCATCTGCACTGACTCTAACTATGCTCGTTTGAGTTTCGCTTGTCACCTTGCTGTGTGGAAACAGAACGGTTTCCTAACAAGCGACAGAAAAGTGGTCAAACACAAAGAGCTTTTCATGGCATGTGATCACTTGGTGACATCACACGACTTACAGATCTACTGGAAGAAAGTTCCAGGGCATTCTAGAGTCCCAGGCGATGACAAGCACTACAATGACATTGCAGACTCCTTAGCCAAAGAAGGAGCCGACGAAGGTCCTCTATGGTCCTTCGACCCCTCCTGGTTAATCGGGACTCTG
Organism: Garcialebias charrua; assembly: GCA_038048925.1. Taxonomy (NCBI): domain Eukaryota; kingdom Metazoa; phylum Chordata; class Actinopteri; order Cyprinodontiformes; family Rivulidae; genus Garcialebias; species Garcialebias charrua. The sequence goes on along the minus strand of JBBPBX010103309.1, from coordinate 949 downwards.
CCAATACAACCTTCGGTCAGGGTTATGGCAGTCACACGTGCACAGGCCGCAGCCAGACCTGCTGACAACGCAGTCTCTGTACGACCTGCACTGACTGACCCAGACATCATCCAACTACAGAAGTCGGATCCTGCTATCAACTCCATGATACTGTACCTGACTGATCCAGAGAAAAACACTCCGTCTAAAGACGAACTGGATTCCGATCCAGACCTTAAAGTCCTTTACCAGCTGCGCAAACAGCTAAAACTAATCAAGGGCATCCTAACTTTTGCTCATGGACCAACGTCCTCACCTGTGTTCGTGGTTCCCCATGACCAAAGGGGGGTGATGTTAGTTCATGCCCATGATCTCCCGTCCGCAGGACACAAAGGAGATAAAGCCACGCTGACGGCATTAAAACAAATTGCCTATTGGCCTGGAATGAAAAAGGATGTCAAGGACTACATTGAAGGGTGCGTGGTGTGTGGCCAGTTTCAGCCAACCAGACCACTTCACAGAGCACCACTGCAAAGTAGAGGCATTGCATTCCCATGGTCTGACCTCCAGATCGACTGGGTTGGACCACTCACTAAGAGCTCTAGAGGAAATAAATATTTTCTCACGGTAACCTGTGCATTTACCAAATGGGTAGAATGCCTACCAGCTCCTAACGACACAGCACAAACAACTGCTATGTTGTTAATGAATCATATATTCTCAAGGTTTGGACTTCCCCTTCGGGTGAACTCAGACCAAGGTACACACTTCACAGGTGAAGTGATGAAAGAACTGTGGAAGACGCTAGGCGTCAAGGCCAACTTTCATGTCGGCTACCACCCACAGGCTTCAGGCCAAGTCGAGAGAGCAAACAGAACTGTGGTGAGTATTTTGAAGAAATACGTGGCCGCAAATCACAAGGACTGGGATGTGAAACTCCCTCTGGTCCTCATGGCCATAAGAGCCACTC